>BRDA01012782.1:9955-34369 GCA_036984385.1 Crenuchus spilurus | reverse complement strand
GCTCAGTTTCATTTTAATTGTAAGTATTGATATTTATTAGTACTCTTATTGGTACTTGGTATTGGCAAGTACTTAAATGTAAGTACTTGTACTCGGTTTGAAAAAATGTGGTATCGGTGCATCCCTACTGTAGATGAAGTGCTAAATAATAACAGGGACATAAAAACTAGGAAAACTGTTAGTGGTTGTATTGTCTCTCACAGATGAGAAGGTAGTTGAGCAGGTCCTTTGGGCAGTTGGTTCAGGTACAAGTGCAGAGTGATGCCACTCTTCAGACACAGCAGTTTGGTATTTGGATCCTTTTGGAAGATGGACTTTTCTTCCAAAGAAGAATTCTTACTGAAGAACAATAACAGGTGCCTGTACAGATACCTAAAAAATACAACACCGATTCCAAAAAAGATGGGACACGGTGTAAAATGTAAATAAAAACAGAACTCAATGATTTGCACATTTTAGACCCATATTTTCTTCACAATGGCAAGTAGAACACTTGTCGGATTTTGAAAGTGAGGCATTTTACCATTTCATGAAAAAATATTAACTTTTCTTTTACTGGAGTTGTATATACATACCAACACATACCGACATATTTCATACAGGTACATCTCACATTTCAGATGCAAAAGCTGTTGTATCTAACTAATACAAGAAATAACAACCAACTTGACTCAAATTAATTCCATTCAAACACCAGCAATTATGTACCAGCAATGATAAACAGCAATATTTCCAATTACAGTATAAGTGCAATAAATTAATTTTCTTTCATCTTTTGTTCATTGTGCAATTTTTCTGTTGTAAAAGTGGATAAATAAAGTGGTTTGCCATCTTGCATCATGACTGTCAATATCCTAAAGTGACCACAGAGCTCAAGCTTAAATAAAAAAAAAGACTCAAAAATTGCTTCCTGAATTGAAGACTGAATACTTTAATGCCTTTTTATTAATTACATTGTATTTGTAATTTTTGTGTAAAATTACATCTGAACAAAAGAGGTGGTCTTGGCCCAGAAGTACTGAACCATGGTCCGAGTCTTGTGCAGTGTGAAAACACTTTTCTAGAAGATTTGGACTTTCAGACCAAGTGTGTTCCTCATCCATTCAACAACAACAGAAGAAGAAAAATAACTGGAAAAGCAGCTAAAATGAGCCGTGGTAGCACATGAAGCAAGTGGGAGACGAAATGTTTCACTGAAATTTAGTCTGATGAACAGGTGAAAAGTCAGCTTGAAAAAACTTGCACCTTATTTCCTGACAGGATGAGAGAAAGGATATGACATGACAGAAGAGCAACCTTAAAGTAAAGAAACTGCAGTAGCAGTATATAAACACACCAATGTCAGGTGCACGTCCTTCTATAAACCAATCAGTGTTGAGTGTAGGAAGATGCACCCCACGTAAATGATAATGACAGGATGTAGGCACATCATACAAAGTGATTCGGTGAGCTTGGAAAAATGCAGTGTGACAACAAAACTAACATGACCAAATATACACAATCACCCTAAGAAATGTAAACCGGAACGAAAATGATAAAGAAAGGTCACAAACAATTGGCGATATATGCACTATAATGAAACCTTCAGATAAAAATATTGACATTTAAACAGATAATTAACAAACAGTGGGACAACATACCTCATTAGTGATCTCCGTGCAGTCACCACAGCATGGGAGTCGTGAAGGATGCGTCCATTAGGTGCCAGGCTTTCCTTGGTGTTAAAATTGCCTGTACCAAGAGCCACTACTTCACACCCAGTTACTACAAAGAAACAGACAGCGCAAAGATAAACAAAATCAATATCAACAAGATAAAGCAGCAGAATAAACACATCAGCCAGCAGTGTTGCAGCAGAGATAAAAGAGATAGGCGTGCTTTACATCAACACCTACACAAACAATAGTTTCAGCATAAGAGGAAGTGACATATATTTAGTATTCTTTTTATTTTCATCTGTCACCCTGTAGTATGGCCCAGTATACAAAAGCACTTAAACACTCACCAAGCACCAAAAAAATCAAGACAAAAATAATTGAAATTATTGAACTAACGAGTGGTAATATTGCACAGTAAACACAGCAGCATAAATTCATGTTGGCAAAACCAACACTATTTTTTCACTGCTTATATACACTGATACCAAGTATTGATACCGATACCAACTACACTTTTTCAATCACACTCTTGATTTTAAATCCTACATATTGATATACAGGGCCTTGTGTCATTGTGTCATTCAAAATGACTTGGCAAAACTTTCATACATTTGACTTGTAACAGTAGCAGAAACATTAAAACTTGCTAATTTATTTGAACATCTAGAACTTCATTAAGACAAAGATGAGATGAATAACATTTTCAGACATTTTTAAGTTCCTAGTTGAGGTCCACCACCCATGACTGAAATCGGGTAATTTAATATCTGCTCATAGTGAATTTGTAGTGAATCACATACTTAAATCCGAGTATACAGAATATAAACACATTAAATTAAAATCAAGATTAATTTTCTAAGGGGCTTATATTCTATCACACTACAGTATATAAAGAAATATGAAGCATGGCTTCAGCTCAATACTTTGTGCTGTGTAGACTGTTGAGCATTTAAAGGAACGCTTCTGTCAAATCATACCTACATAATTTTTACTTACCCCACAGGTATTTGAACAATAAAAACATGTTTAGATAAACTCCAGATTTTGCTTTTAAGTACAGAACTGAACTTACAATCATAAAATTTACAAACACTAGTACTCAATAGTACCTAAATGACTAAATGTCATTACATTCTGTTTTTATTTACATTTTACACAGTGTCCCAATGTTTTGAAACTGTGTTTGCACAGAATAAAGCATAATTAATTTAACTGATATCTAAATGACTACAATGTAAAGACATGGACAACTGAGGCTCTTGGGGACACTGTTCAGTTTAATAACTCTTCAGATAAGCTTCAGATTCAGACCTTAGCTTCAGATTGCAGTCTTCCCTTCAAAATAGCAATGAACCTGGCATAAATGATGTGGATTTTAGCTAAATTATTTTGTTTGTTTGTTTTAGCAGGGCAGATTTATGTCAGGCCAGCAAGTCAGAAACTGTTAAGACAGAGTCTGTAAAGAATACAGAGGATCATAATTTGACAAAAAAAGTTAACAATTAGGACACACAGTTGTCCACAGTTGTGTACGTGGAGACTTACAAGACTGAGCAACAAATGCAGCCACTGTTCCACAACAACCAGAAAATTCAGAATAACCGGCCATCAGCTTGGAGAACATCTCCTTAATGGTACTGGACACCTGGTCTTTAATAGGATTCTTCCTCTCTGAGTGACACATAATAAAAGAAACAGCCAGTTACAGAGACAAAAAGAGTAATCAGTTTTGACATTGTTAATGCCAATAAATAAATTACATCATTAAACATTTACCAAATACTGCAATTCCAGAATGGATCCCAGACACAGTGCATTCTCTCTCTTTCACAGGCAAAGGCGGGGGTCCTGCTGCATGTACGTACAAAAATACAGACACACACTAATAAACATTTTACACCTCTCAGATAACTGTGTTCAGTTTCCAGTTCAGCACAATGTATGTTGGGAAGCTGTGAATTTGCTCAAATTAAATTTCATTTATTATACACTGCTCAAGAGAACACTTAAACAACATGTAACTCCAAGTCAACCACACTTCTGTGAAACCAACCTGTCCAGTTAGGAAGCAACACTGGTTGTGAATCAATTTTACCTGCTGTTGTGCAAATGGAAGACAACAGGTAGAAATGAGACAATTAGTAAGACAACCCCTATACAGGAGTGATTCTGCAGGTGGTGACCACAGACCTTTTCTCTGTTCTCATCCTTTCTGGCTGATGTTTTGGTCACTTTAGCATTTTGTCAGTTCTCTCACCATAGAGGTAGCATGAGGTGATGTCTACAACCCACAGAAGTTGCTCAGGTAGTGCAGCTCATCCAGGATGGCATATCAATGCGAGCTGTGGCAAGAAGGTTTGCTATGTCTGTCAGCACAGTGTCCAAGATACCAGGAGACAGGCCAGTACACCAGGAGACATGGAAGGGGCCGTAGGAGGGCAACAACCCAGCAGCAGGACCGCTACCTCCTTCTTTGTGCAAGGAGGAACAAGAGGACCAGAGTTAGAGCCCTGCAAAATGACCTCCAGCAGACCACTAATATCCATGTTTCTGCTCAAACTGTCAGAAATAGACTTCATGAGGGTGGTATGAGATTTTGAGTATGATTCCAAATCCAGACCTCCAAGGGCAGGGTTCGTACACCTTTTACAAGGTAAAATTCAAGGACTTTTCAAGCACTTTCAAGTTTTTCCAGCACCTTTCAGCTGTGGTAAATTAATGATAACGGTGATCTCAAAGCTGCAATTCTGCGATAATAAATATATATCGCAAAACTATTCTCCACACTTCACAGCGACTATACTACTGAGAAAAAAAATACTTCTAAGTAAGTAAATACCAGGAATTATGGATTTATTAGTGTCAGTTTCACACAATTTAAATATCAATGTTCTTCACAGCATGTTTATCTTATTCTTTTGATTGAGCAGTTACTGTAGTATGTCAAATTTGGGGGTGAGTTGAGAGCATTTATATATACATATACTCAATAATTGTTTTGCTTTTTGTCACACTGCAAGAGATGGTTTTATGTTTATGTCTTTTCATCAGATTTTGATGCTTCTTTCCTAAATATAATTAAAAATAGGAGGAAAGTGTTATTTACAATGTTTATTCTCAATACATTTATCATTAAGTTTAAGGTGTTAGACTTGGAGTGTGGTAAGTGTAGTAAGTACAAACGCTATGCCCCTATCGCTAGCATTGTTGGCCTGTTGGGAGCACTGGCTAAAAGCCCTGTATTTTGTAATGCTGGGAGTGAACAGAGGTGGGCTACTTAAGTTTGTACTTGTTATCATGTTTCACTAAACCCAAAGCCCATTTCACACCAGAGCTCTCCTTTAAAGTCATTTACTTCTCATATGCCAAGATGTATGTACAGTCCCTTGCAAATGGGTGACACTGGATTTTATTTAGGGGTATCAGAGTACAGAGGGCTGAATACTAATGCACAATACACTTTCCAGATTTGTATGCATTTAAAAATTGTGGGAAAATATCTATAATTTCCTCTCAGTTCACAATTACTTGCTACTTTGCATTGGCCTACTACTAAAAATCCTAAAAAATACACTGAAGTTGGTAGGTGTAACGTGTGGAAAAGTTAAAGGGGAATGAATACTTTCTCAGAGTTCTGTACATTTGTCTACTGTAGTAGAGAAAACTGGCTGATGACAACTCAAACTGTATACTGTACTCTGGTTTACTCACGTTGGCTAAATGCAGTGGTACGTTTTGCAGAGTAATGTTGATAGATGCTAAACAATTTTTGTTATGGTCACTGCGTATGCAATTAATGATCGTACTGTAACTGGCACGCAAAACTAGCGTTACCACATTTTATCACACACCATGCTTCATAAAAATAAGCCTGCAAAACCGCCAGCTGGCGGTGCGCATACATACGCTAACAGGCTAGCTAACGCAGACTCCCGTCATGTTACTGCTGTTATCACTGGTCAGGGTTGCCAAGTCCAACAAAAATATCCAGCCATACGTGGATGCGTGAGCGAAGCCTTTTTTTACTTTACGCTCTGCAATTTTTTTTTTTTTTAAGTGAACTTATTTAATCAGATAGTTATTGTAAAGTAAAAGCAGTTAGAATGTCAAGCATTTTCAAGTACTTTCTCCAATGTTCCAGCACTTTCCCAGCCTGGAAAACAGAACGTTAAAATTCAAGCATTTTCCAGGATTTCAAGCACCCGTACGAACCCTTGAAGGGGTAATAATTTTGATTTGCATTGATCATTTTTATGTTATTTTGTTCTTTATATGTAATAAATAAAGATTTTCAACTGGAATATTTTATTCATTGCGATCTAGGACGTGTTATTTTTGTGTTCCCTTTATTTTTTTGAGCAGTGTATTATCACACTAAAGACAATACCTATATGCAAGTGAACTCTCTCTTTAAAGAATCAGTATGTTTCCCTTTGCTTAACCACAAAACCAATACTGACGTGTATTCCTCTCAACACATGGGAAAAAATCTATCAGCAAATCTTCATGGACTTTATATATTTGGTGTGGATCATGTGGTCCTTTACAGGTTTGAATATGATTTCAGGTTTGAAAATGATGCCATTAACATGATTGTTTTAAATGTAAAGACATGACTCAAGAAGTGATTAAATGAATAGGCAAATTAAAGTAAGCCCTTCAACATCCACTCCGCTGTACAAACAAACAAAAAAAAAGATGCAAAATATGTACTGAAAAATATACAAAATATAAATGTAAAAAATATTTCAAGCAGCACTCGCAGAACTACCAATAATTCAAAATAACAGCTATAAATACACCATAAAACAAAAAATGATTACCAGAAGCATCAGGCAGTACATCATTCTCCAGAATAGACAGGAGCTCATCCAGTGCCAACTCCGCTGCTTTGGCCCTAGCTTCTTTCTTTTTGATGCCCATCCCAGTCTTATACTCCACTCCATTAATCACAGCACAGAATGCAAAGTAGAAACCAGTTATCCCTCCTATCAAAAGCAAAAAGAGCATTTAAATTGCACACTGTGACCAGCAATCATCTAGTTAATCCTCAAGGACACAAGGATGGCTTTATACAAGATTATTTAATTGTCCTCTAATTTTAGTCTATCATAAACATCTTGCAAACTTGCAGTTTATGGTTTTGCCCAAGTGTACATTAATGTGATATATTTATAAATTCAACAAGCACACATTAAGTGTGCAGATATTTCTAGTAAGCTTGTACGACAGACAGTTGCCAATGTGCTAGCAGTGTTACTGCTCTTCTTGGAGATTTCAGAAACATTGAATTGAATTGAAAAGTTAATTTATTTCAGCAATTCAATTCAAAAGTGAAACTCGTACAGATTGATTACACACCGAGTGATCTATTTCAAGTATTTGTTTATTTTAATGTTCATGATTATGGCCTACAGCCAATGAAAACCCCAAAGTACAGTATATGCACTCAATACTTGGTCGGGGCATGAATTACTGCATCAGTGCAGCCTGGCATGAGGCAATCAGCCTGTGGCACTGTTGAGGTGTTATGGAAGCCCAGGCTGCTTTGAAAATGGCCTTCAGCTTGTCTGCATTGTTGGGTCTGGTGTCTCATCTTCCTCTAGACTTGATTCTCTATAGGATTTAGGTCAGGTGAGTTTGCTAGCCAATCAAGCATAAAGATACTGTGGCTATTAAACCAGGTATTGGTATTTTTGGCAGTGTGGGCAGATGCCAATTCCTGCTAGAAAATGAAATCCACATCTCCATAAAGCTAGTCATTAGAAGGAAGCATTAAGGGCTCTACAAACTCCTGGTAGATGGCTGCACTGACTTTGGACTTGATAACACAGTCAACCAACACCAGCAGATGACATGGCTCCCCAAACCATGACTGATTTTGTAAACTTCACAATAAACATCAAGCAGCTTGGATTGTGAGCTTCTTCACTCTTCCTCCAGACTCTGGGACCTTGATTCCAAATAAAATGCAAAATTTACTTTCAGTGATCGTTACTGATACTGATTCAGATACTGACTTTTGGGTTTTCATTGGCTGTAAGCCATAATCATCAACATTATAAGAAATAAACAGTTGAAATAGATCACTCTGTGTGTAATGAATCTATATGAGTTTTACTTTTTGAACTGAATTGCTGAAATAAATTAACTTTTCAATGACATTCAAATTTTTTAGATGCACCTATATATCCTTAAATGAATACCACTTGTGTAAATGAGGTATGTCATCTCTGGTTATACCTGTTGTAACAGTCTCCTTCAATTCTACTTGGAATTGCATCACCTGCGAGAGTTGGTATAGCAAAGACACAGCATGAGTCTCTCCTCGTTTGTATCTGTCTATTAGTTCTTTTGGGACGTTTTTTGATTTGGAGCCTGTTAAATACAGAGACATTTAACATTTGAAACAACTTTAAGAGTAAAGATAGTGAGAATAAAAGCAGATTAAAACATTTACAAAAAGTCACTGAACTGATTTTGGCTCTGAAGTTTGGTCCATTTGGTCCATCTCTAGTCTGATCCATTGTGCTAGTGTTGGCACTGAACTCTTGAACAGGCTGATTTACAAAAGACAAACCCCCTGGGGCAGCTACAACATTCTTCTTGAGGATTTGATTACAACTAGTCCCTCTAGACACAGAATATGATCTTCCACGTCCCATCATTTTGGCACTGTAGAAAAAAATAACAGACTGAATGATTGATTAGTAACTGTTATAGAATTCATGAAATTAAACTAATAATAGAAGTATCTAGGCAATGAGTGGCAAATTGAGTTGCTTTAAAATTATTAGTGTGAAAAGAAATTACAATAGCTAAACCCTTAAATTGAATGTACTAAATGTACTAAAAGTAGAAACAGGGCTGTCCAGCCTTATTAGGAATGTGGGGCTGCATGGATTCATTCAAGCAAACCTGTTTCTACTCATTTAAAAAGTTAGTTGTCATCTTCAAATTGAGACAAGATAATACAACCCCCCGGCCTTCGAACTTGCCAGGCCAGTAGTCAAGGGGGGTGCGTGGGGTGCGTTCACACCCCCCCACAGAGCCAAAAAGGTTCACCCTAACCAATGGTGTACAGACAAAGTCGTATGTTAACATCTAGATGCATGCTGCTTCACCTCCAAAAATACTAATTGTTCTCTGTTCCCTGGAGGTGTGCCCCTTGGGCCCCAACCACAGCATTGCACCTGGACCCCTTTAAATGTTCAACCCAGTGTGAATGTGAATTATTAAGGGGATAATATAAGGCTACTCGTCAAAATTTATCAAACATGGACAAATTTTGTTTTATGTTGTATATTATTGCCATTTGTCATAGTACAAGTCTTTAAATTAGAGTTTGTCCTGTATGGAATATAATGAAGAATTACCCCTCTCCAATGCCCAAAATGCACCTGAGACTATCTAAAAAGGCTTCAGCTTCCAGGGTCCTCAGGCGGCCCCCGTACCCCTGACCTCACTGGCTTTGCCTCTTCGGGCCTCGCCTTCCCCCAAAACAGGTCTACTTTCATACAAAAAGCACCCCCCCCATAACAGAAGCTGGCTACGGGCCTGCTTGCTTTGTGTGTTACTTACTCTAGATGTATAACCTTACCCAATGACTAACTCTCAAATTCCCAACATTAGATAGGTTAGTAGGCATTGGGTGGCATCGTTCATTTTTAATAAAAGTATTTATGTTTGTTCTCAAATTAATTATTTTTCTTTTGATTCCACACAAAGTAATTCCCATACTGACAACCCATACCAATAAATTTGGGATTTTTTGCAATTAAATTTAGTTTTTTGTTTTTTTGTTTTTACCTTTATCTCAAAATCAATTTTTTGGCCAATTTTACATTTTAGTATTAGAAAATGTGGATAATGGTTATTTTGGTATGCAGAAACCCCGTCTGCCTCAGTGTTTGACATACCTGGAAACTGAACAGTCTGTTTCATTGCACACATGAAGGTAAAAAGCATGTGTGAACGTGTATAAATTATTTATTTTAAATACAAAATTTAAATGTATTGGGGGGGGGGGGTATTAAACGGACACGTGAGGATCGATTTGCAACACCAGGACCGCAAGTATCGATGTTCCAGCTAATATATATTGTTCAACATATACATTACAACTGCTCACTGAGACAGGACAATATGCCCTTCAGCCCGCTTAATTTGGTTACCCGGATATTCAACCTTAATACTTTTTAATACTTTGTATAGCAGATTAAAGCATATTTGAGTGTATATTACAACTAACTACCCAAATCAACAAAACAATTAGTAAGTTTAATGACATTTAAAAGTATGCTAAAGTTAGTTACCGTGACCTAGGTAGCTAGCTAAGCACGTCGTGTGTGATGTTAGCTATTAAATACGATTTATCTCCTCATATCACACATTAAAGCCACTCTACTGCATAGTACCAAGTGCAAGAAGGTTTCACAATAAAACACACTTCTCAAGATTTTACCTGAGAACTTGTAAGAAAGACGTAAAGCGTTTAACACGTCCAAATGTACTCGAGCCTCACTACACAGCAGCATTAGCTAGATGACTAATTAACCTTCCGGTCCCTGAGGGTCACGTGATCGTGGAAGCTTGACTTACTACAACGGCGATTTAGTTGACTTCGAGAATAAAGTACTAAATCTGCTGGCCCATTAGCATCGGATTGTTATTAGTATAAGAACGACGAAGCTGTGTTTATTCACAAGAAAGAACCAGACTGACTTGGAGGAAATCATCAGTGTTGCCAGATCTTGCGATAGAAACAAGCAACCAGCTCTATGAAAACAAGCCCAAAATAAGCCCAACTGGCAACCCAACACATTCTGTAAAACAGAGGTCACTTTTAAACAGTATAAAGGTAAATATTTATTATGACATTATACATAAACACCACAAACATTATGCTAAACTTTTAATTAAAAAAAATTAATAACAAATTATTTTAAAATCTTAAATTCTTTAAATAGCAATCTTTTAAGCTCTGATCAAAAGAAAAGTACATTTTGCATCTCCCATCTGAAGCTGGAGCAATTCTTTCAATGCGCTCTCTTTTTCCCGCTCTTTATTATATATTTTTCAATATTTTCCCCACTTACTCGAGCTCATTTTTATGCTGCCTCGTCACTCTGGGCTGTGCCTGGCTGCCTGCCTGCTGTGTGTGTGTTTGGGTGTGTGTGACTGGTCAACTTGGGTGGGAGCCATAAACAGAAGACGGGGGCTTGGAAGGGACAAACGACCTATCACTCATCTTTTGCTTTATTATGGGGAGCTGGGAGATAATCAAAGAGTTTCACTCGGAAAGAAAGACAAGCCCAAATAAGCGATGTCGCGTTCAAAAACAAGCCCAAAAAACCGCAACCCGCGATTCACAAGATTTGCAAGCGACTTTAGAAAAAAACAAGCCCAAAGTCGCTTATAATAAGCGGACTTGGCAACACTGGAAATCATCTCTTGTTGAAGAACTCGTGGGCAGTGGCCAAATATAGGGCTTCAGATGGCCCTGTATTCAAAATTACCTTTCAAAATATTGACATAATTCTTGAAATATTAAGACTTAATTCTTGAAATATTAACATTTAATTCTCAAAATATTCAGACTTTTTTTTTTTTTTTTAAAAAGCAACTTAATTCTCAAAATATTACGAGTTTATACATGAAATATCACAACTTTATTCTCGAAATATTGCTCTATTCTTTTTTAACTGTTTTTATATTTTTGTTAAGAGTAGCCATAAAACAGCATTGTAACTTACAAGTGAATTAATTAACTTATGAATTTTCCAAGATATGAGCCGTCATTCTATGATGTGAGTTGAGATCTCATTTACGAGCAGAGCTTCCGCCACTAGGTGGCGCAGCAAGCGTTCAGTTCACCTGGTTATTTTGCCTTACAAGCATCTCTGTCATATCATTGTTAAAATTTTATTTTATCAGTGCTGAGAAGAAGAAAAGGATGATGTCTGTAGAAACTTGATCTCTTGAGTATGAGTCAAATAACACACACACATACATATTTCTAGAAAGAACCATGGGTTGCTGTGTTTATTTCACCTCTTTGAACTCCTTACCTTTATAAAAGGCACCTGTTCACACAATCAATCAATCACCCTCCAACCTCTCCACCATGGCGAAGACCAAAGAGCTGTCTAAGGACACCAGGGACTAAATTGTAGACCTCCACAAGGCTGGGATGAGCTACAGGACAGTAGGCAAGCAGTTTAGAAGGCATCAACTGTTGGCACACTTATTAGAATATGGAAGAAAGAAACACAGGATGATTGTCAATCTTCCTCACTCTGGGCTCCATGCAAGATCTTGCCTCATGGGTAAGGATGATTCTGTGAAAGGTCAGGAATCAGCCCAGAACTCCATGGGAGGACCTGGTCAATGACCTGAACAGGGCTGGGACCACAATTCAAAGAGGACCATTAGTAACACACTACACCGTCATGGTTTAAAATCCCATAGGGAGGGAGTTGTAACTCAATGTATTTTTAAGATTCTGTCTCACACAGTTGAAGTGTAGCTACGATAAAAATTACAGACCTCTGGTTGTGGACCTTGTCTTTTTTTCAGAAATTTTGTTTTTTTGTTTTTCACATTGCATCACATAGGATCACTTTATTTCACATCTGAGCACAATTTACATATCTATGTATGCTAATTGATTTGCCAACATAATTTTCCTTAAAAAGCAACAAAACAACATTTTACTATCATGAGCACAAATCACTGTATTTTTTTCACTTCTGGAGTATTTACAGTCATACATCAAAAGACTGGACTATAAAAAGTTATTTTTTGTTCATAATTAAATTTTAAAAGGTGAACTGTCATTTTATATTTATTACATGAAAAGCATTTTAATTGTTTATCTATGTGGCTTATAGGTCATAAAAAATTGAAAACCAGAATCTAAAATTATTAGAATATTTCATTTTTGAGTTTGAGTGAATTACTATTCAAATAGTATCAATACTGTGTTACAATGGGCTACAACTGCTGCATTCCTAATATCAACCCACTCATGAATCAGAGACATCAGAAGCATCTTACCTGGACTAAGGAGGAAAAGAACTGGACTGTTGCTCAGTGGTCTAAAATCCTCTTTTTGGATGAAACTTTTGTATTTCATTTGGAAATCAAGAATATAGAGTCTGAAGGAAGAGAGGAGAGACAGAGAATTCAAGGTGTCCGAAGTCCAGTGTGAAGTTTCTGTAGTTTGTCATGGTTTGGTGTGCCATGTCATTTGCTTGTGTTGATCCAACTATCTACCTGGAGATTTTAGAGCATTTCATGCTTCCATCTGTTCACAAGCTTTATGGAGATTTCCTTTTCCAGCTGGGCTTGGTACCTGCACTCAGTGCTGAAACTACAACCAAATGGTTTGCTGACCATAATATTCCCATATGTTTGAGCAGCCAGCTAACTCATGAGCTCATAATCCATACTGATCAACATTAAAACAAAAAAAGACCTGAAATATGTCACTTTACATTCAAGAAATAAAAAAAAAACATGACAATGTACCTTAAATTAAGTAATGAATATAATATAAACATTTCACAATATTATTATTTTTGATGTATGACTATATATTTGATTTTGAGCGAGAAACAAATGGCATTTAGGATGTGTGATTTTAGTATGACAGACTTCATAGTGGACTTCACCTTTGAAAGTGAATTTCCATTCATCTATTAGTTGCAGTATGAGTGGTGCTGACCTGTGATTAAAAGTGAAAGGGATGTAGGTCTGTATAGATAAAATGGCAAAAGTGACATCATGGTCTATACTGGGCGACAGAAAGGGACAGTAGTGGGAGTTTCCTCATGTTACACCAGATCTTCAAGCACGTTTAAGTATAATTGTGTGTTAGGAAAATTAGGTAAGGTTGGTTATGAAAATGTTATGATATAAAGCACAGTTGCTGGTAAGAAACACCCTAAAAATGATACTAATAACCTAATCTAATCTAATCTACTATATTATATCAGGATTAAATATGAATGTTATATTAATATTTCTGTATTAAGTTTAATTATTTATTAAATATTAAACATTCTTATATTTATAATATTAACAGTGACATTCTGTGGGACCATTGATGAATCTGGTGGAGATAATGTTTTCTAGTGGTAAACATAATCCCTTGAGGTGGAAAGGATGGGGGGCATTCAAAAGATGTAAAAAACCCCGACTATGGAAATATTTACTAACATATGCAAGGCCAGCTACCCTCTTCAAAGCTCCCACTTCCTTCACTGTTGGCCCGAGCATATAATTAAGAGGGGTTTCCCCATATGATTCACGTTATGTGCATTGAGTATCGATCCTCATGGATGTTTAATGGAGGTGTTGAGATTAGTTTTAATAACATTTTCAGAGGGAATCAGTAGAGGTCTGTACAGGAAAATTCAAACGGAAGCACGTAACTGAAGGCTTTTTACCTCAATGGCAGAACCATAACCCACACATATGCTTACAGACTAATATCGATGCCTGGAAAAACCTCAATATGTATGTGACGTGTTTTGTTTCCATATAGAAGCATTCACATCTGAACTCCTCTGACCAGTCTTTGGCCTCTGTGACCTGTTTAAATTTGCATACTGCATGTGCCTATGACCAGCATATATGAGCAATCAAGTGGTTGGGTATGTTACTATATGTAATTGCCTACAGTAATGCACCCAACATGTTGTGCACCCAATCTGTGCTGTGGTTTTGAAGAGTGCTGTTATGACCATAGTGAGTTTATCAGCATCCTTCCTATAAATGGTTTTATTTTTAGTCACTGTGTCCTGCTGATTTAGTCATATGAGGATTCAGGGCAGCCTACCCATTGTGGAAACTTCAACGTATGCTTTTTGTTGCTTGTCGTGATGCACTTTGTTGTGATCCCTCAAAAACAAATCAGACAGTGAAATTAATATTGTTTGCCACGGCCTTTAAATGCTACACTTTAAGTTTACGCCTTCCATTCGAGCGCCCCCTCAGTGCTTAATGGTGAATCATCTATTCTATCAGAGACTTGATGCTTCGATGATTTGGCAGAGAAGAATGAAGCGGAAGAGCTTAGTCACAAATTTTTCTCAGCCTTCATTGTTTTTATAATATTACTTTGGTGTGAAGACAGCTTTGATTTTTCCCTCTCGATATCTTATTCTGTAAAAATTTCCCAAACATAAATGACTTCAGGAACATTGCTTCTACTATTAGAATAGATTCCTAATCAAAATGCACATAAACGTATTATTAGGTAGCTGTAATTATTCTTGGTTGTCAATTCAATTACTGATTGTATTTAATAAGAGTTCAATTGATGGGTAATCTCAGAATTTGAATTCAACAAGATCATGAGAGGAAAATAAAAATATTCACATATCACATGAATGTCTCCACTAGAGGGCAGAAAACTTACACACATATTTCACATGCAAAAGGTCACAAGTTCAGCTCTGCTGTTGACATTACCAGCGTCTGTTTTTGTTCCCAGCTAAAAGGAGACAAGCCCAAAACAAATGCATCCTAAATGTAATCATTTATTTGACACAAAATGTATATATACTGTCTTTAATTGTAATCTTGATAGTTTTTTTTTAAATCACTCAATTCTGATTTTAGATTTTAGGTGGTGCCCCCATCCACAAATGAGGCCCCATGCGCAGTGCGTAGTCCGTGTATGCGGAGTGCCGGCCCTGGTCACGGTTAGGCCCCTACCCCATCACTGGGTGCAGGGCAGGGCATTACAGACTATCCTAGTCAAGCCCAGGAATGGGCACCTTTTAAGCCAACTTGTTAAACCCAAATGGTTTCATGCTGAACATATTCTGACCTACTGATATAGTGTAGTCATCCTTTACATAACTGTGCCTAATAACTGCATTAGTGTTTTATATACTCACACACAGCTCTGGAGCTCTGGGGGAAAAACAAGACCACTGCAAATAATTTAGATAAGTGCTTGGGTAAAATTTAATTTCTTAAATTCTATAATCTACAGTATTTTGATAAATATATCATGATGGATATGCATGTCCTGCCTTCTAATCTTATCTAAATCTCTTTACTCTTTACACAACGTAAAACTGTTCAGTCATTACCTATGAAAACCACTATCCCTTTCACTCTCAACCATACATTTTCATCTCTCACATTTCAACAAACGTCAGTTCAGTCTTAAATAACGATGGATCATAACAAGATCATGACCAGTAAGGCAACTGTAAAAGTAAACTAAAATGCGGTTCCCCACAGACATTTATCAGTGGTCATCAACCATTCTCCTGAAGATATACCTTCCTGTAGGTTTCACTTTCAACCCAAACCTAGGCCGTACACAACAGTAAGCCAAAGGTCGACCTAGGCTCAGTCTTCACACCAGATATTATGAAATCAATCAGGTCTGAGATTAAACTCCCAAGGAAATAGTGGCTGAATCAAATGATGTTGTAATATTTTATTTGCTACAGTATCAGATGTAGACACAGAACCTCTCTACCTCTATTGGCATCACCTACACTGGTAAAAAGGCTGTATAAACTGCACAAAATGGGAGTATTCCTGTCCATGAATGACTAGAAACCATTTTATTATTTAGACACTATTATCCACATGAGATTTTGTTCAGTGAGATGGTGAAATTACTGAACAGCATCAACCTCAGTTCAAGACCATTAAAGGTTATTCCATGTATCTTCTTAACTACTTCATCCAGTTCAGGGTCACAGTGAACACTCATACCCCTTCACCGGGAGATGGGCAGGGCATTCTGCTATTCTAGCTAAGCCAGGACAGGGCAACCAACCCTTCAGTGTAACCAGTTCACCGGAGCCACATTGTCCATCCATTATATCATCCTCTTAATCCTGATCAAAGTGACGGTTACCCCCGCAAGCATGGGCGTGGTAGTGAGGAGAAAAGTGGACCTGATACCCAGGGCCCGAGTAGGGAGAGGGGCCCATAAAAATCCTGAATTATTATTATTATTATTTTTTGGTTGTGTTTATTTCGAATGAATTGAGCCCTCAAATTAATTATTTATTAATTCATATTTCAAATATATTGATAATACCAACTGAGGGAATGAACTTTAGTCACAGTCCTCTCAACATATTGGACATTCTGGGGCCCCCTCTTGGAGGCCCAAAATGGTTTAGTCCGCCCAACAGGGACTAAAGACAAGTGTAACGTCAGTGAGCCTAGATTTAATGACCTGGGTGCTACACAGCTGCCCAAAAAGCAGAAATCAGGATTTCAAAAGAAGAAAGGGAGGAAAAAGAAAGAAGGCAGAATGAGGGGGAGACAGCTGCTGACGGCTTTCTTTCCCAAAGGTAAACCTAGTTTTCTTGTTATGCAAAGTCCAATTAAAGTTAAAGTAGTCCACTCCAGACAGCTGCGGCTGATTTTTGTAGGGTCACGTGAAGTCGTTAGTTGCCAACCAGGCTGCTCGCGGCTGTAAGTATAAACACGAGAGAGAGAGAGAGAGAGAGAGAGAGAGAGAGAGAGAGACAGAGAGAGAGAGAGAGAGAGAGAGAATTGCTGCCTAAATGCGAGTTGTTTACTTAAGTTTAAATGAAGTTAGTCTTTTGGTTCAGTGCGTGTGCTAAAGCCTATTGTCTACTAACACAGCAGAGCTAAAAGTGAAACTCTGCTGAGACTTAATAAATGATCCACCAGCAATATTTCTGCCGCATATATCAACATGTAAATAGCTACATCAACATAATCTGATCTGTTTGTAGCTTAAAACCTTATTTATGCTTTTTAATTTAAATAAATACCCCCCTTATTTTGCTCATGTGCCTCGTTTAGTGGCATTTATAAGGGCCCACTGTCATTGAGAGTGTACAGGGCCCTGAATTTGCTGCTACGCCCCTGCCCGCAAGACAAGACCTTTTCTGACAATTTGGAGTTTAATTCTCAGCATTAGAGAGGTTTCTCCTGACTGATTCTAATCTGTTGAATGATTAGGAGTTAGTGCTGGGGAACACGGTGCATGGACAGGTCTTTTTGTAAAAACTTTACTAAGTCATAACTTTCCAGATGAACTACAGTATGACGGATGGCGAAGGTACAGAATACATCAGAACCCAGCAAAAGCCGTTACTAACCACCACATAGTTATTATATTCATTCAGATCGTCTGCTTTATTGTACCTTGTAGGCACAATGACATTGTGACAATGTTGTCTACGTTCTTGCACCATTGATACAATGTAATTGTGATGAGGTTCTGTGCATGCTGGGTAGGAAATACCACATCATCTCAGAGATATTCAAGTTGAGTCAATTGTACCGTCACGTAGACTCACCTCTCCAAAAACTAAAACCCTCTAATTTTTAATAGAATTTTGAGATTGTTACAACAGTTTACTTCTCAAATCCAGGAGTGACTATTAAACTCATTTCATAGGTAAATGTGAAAATATATTTATTAAAAACATGAGTTATTTTGTTACAGTAGCTTTTGTTCACATTAAAAAGTTTTAAAAAAGCATTTGAACATCTGTCCGGGAGATTGCGTCTCCACATCTACAAACTATATAGGCCTATCAGCGATAAGGCTAACATCATGCATGAATGTTATTCATGGCACATTTAAAATGAATACAGAAACATAAAAAAGTTATCAGCATTTTTGAAAGCTTGTAACTTCCTTCAAAAAAAGTTAAACATATTGTTCAAAAATCTTATATACATACACAGTAAACAGTTTGAATATACAGACACAAAAACAGGCCAGCAGAATGTCATTTGTCACATTTTGTTTGTCTTCCAAAGCAGTTTTTTTGAGAAAGGACAAATTCAGCTAACTTCCTCTTGGGCCACTTCATAATTGTGCATCTTCTCTTTTGAGGATTTCTTTTTCTGAATGACAAAAAAAAACAAGTCAAAATCTTCACAGAAATTAACTGCAGACTGGGAACTAAACACAATCACAGAATTGATTAATTTAGGGCTGCCTAGATGGTCCTGGTGATCTACCACATTGCAAATGTTAGCTTCAACCCTCATCTAATACACCTGGGGGGTATTAAACAAAGCAGCATTTCTCTGTTCAGCCAAGTAACTTCAGCCCAAAGCAAATTGGTCCAATAGGAAAAGGGCAGCAGAACATTTCTACAGGACAACTAACATAGAAACTGCCCTGACTGAGGTAATTAAATAAAATGTATGTATGAAGTGTCACTGTTGATCCTGTTGGCTATACAGCAATTAAAAGTTTTCTATATTAATATTTAATATTAGGCACAGGCTGCTGCACGGAATCAGAAAGCTGACAGTAAATAAAAAATAATGTCATTACATCCATTAGATAAGAATGAAGAACAGTTGCTAAGAAGACAACCTCATCTCCACAGCCTCAGCCTCTCTGGACCATCTGAATATTAGAGCCAAGTATATTCTATCTAAATTCTCAAGAACAGGTAGTTCAGAACAAGGACCAGGATTCAATTATTAAAGTTCAATTATGCACTAAAAGTGATGTACAGTAGGGGTGGGGAACCAAGGGCCAGAGTCCAGAACAGTTTGCTGATGACACAACAACTAAACCTGGAAATTACCTGCCGAGCTGAATAAAGTGTGCACGTGTTCTCAAACAGAAAATACTAGAGGGAGAAGGACTGGCCATTCCCAGAAACTCTGAAATTTATTAAAGAGATGGTTCACTCAGAAATTATTCTTGTACATTTTTCCATTTCCTTAGTTCAGAACTGGAGCTACAAATCATCTGCTAACAAACTCTAGAACTTCTAAAATAGCCCAGTCCTGTCTGTCACTACACTATACTTTTTGTTATAGTTCACAGTGATTCATTGAAAGTTTGTGAACCCTTTAGAAGTTTCTATATGTCTGCATAAATATGACCTAAAACATTAACATCAGATCATCAGAAGTCCTAAAAGTAGATAAAAATAACCCAGTTAAACAAATAAAAGAATAAAAGTATAAAATGTTATACTTGATCATTTATTTATTGAGGAAAATGATCCAATATGACATATTTGGGAGAGGCAAACATATGTGAACCTTTGCTTTCAGTGTCTGGTGTGACCCCCCTTTACAGCAATAACTGTAACTAAACATTTCTGGTAACTGTTCTTTAAACGTTCTTTGGTAGAACGACTTGTGTGTTTAGGGTCGTTGTCTTGCTGCTGACCCACCTTCTCTTGAGGTTCAGTTCATGGACAGATGTCCTGACATTTTCTTTAGAATTCTCTGATATAATTCACAATTCATTGTTCCATCAATGATGACAAGCCGTCCTGGCCCAGATGCAGCAAAACAGACCCAAACCTGATACTACCACCACCATGTTTCACAGATGAGATAAGGTTCTTATGCTGGAATGCAGTGTTTTCCTTTTTCCAAACATAACACTTTTCATTTAAACCAAAAAGTTCTGTTTTGGTCTCATCCGTCCACAAAACATTCTCCCAATAGTCTTCTGGCTTGTCCATGTGATCTTTAGCAAACTGCAGATGAGCAGCAATGTTCTTTTTGGAGAGTAGAGACTTTCTCCTTACAACCCTGTCATGCACACCATTGTGGTTCAGTGTTCTCCTGATGGTGGACTCATGAACATTAACAATAGCCAATGTGAGAGAGGCCTTCAGTTGCTTAGAAGTTACCCTGGGTTCCCTTTATGACCGTGCCGACTATTACACGCCTTGCTCTTGCAGTGATCTTTGTTGGTTGACCACTCCTTCCTAGAGAGGGTAACAATGGTCTTGAATTTCCTCCATTTGTACACAATCTGTCTGACAGTGGATTGGTGGAGTCTTTAGAGATGGTTTTGTGACCTTTTCCAGCCTGATGAGCATCAACAACTCTTTTTCTGACCTAATCAAAATATCCTTTGTTCGTGCCATGATACACTTCCACAAACATGTTGTGAAGAGCAGACTTTCATAGATCTTTAAATAAAACAGGGTGCCCACTCACACTTGATTGTAAACCCATTGACTGAAAACACCTGACTCTAATTTCACTTTCAAATTAACTGCTAATTCTAGAGGTTCACATACTTTTGTCTCACAAATATGTCATATTGGATCATATTCTTCAATAAATAAATGACCAAGTATAATATTTTGGTCTCATTTGTTTAACTGGGTTCTCTTTATCTACTTTTTAGGACTTGTGTGAAAATCTGATGATTTTTTAGGTCATATTTATGCAGAAATACAGACATTTCTAAAGGGTTCACAAATTTTCAAGCACCACTGACAAACAACTGGGATTTCTATGTGACTTCTAGTAACATTTGGCCTTGAAGACACAGTTCTACATGTAAGAATCAAAATTCATACTAGAAACATGTCTTAACTTTTCAGCTACATATGAAGTAAACAGAAATGTGTTTGAAACCATTTCTTTAAATTCAATCATTCAAAACACAAAAGTATTACCTTTTTTGGAGTTTCTTCCTCAGGAGCTGGAGAATATACAAGTGGTTCTTCCTCTTTTTTCTTCTTCTTCTTTTTCTTCTCTACACATTATTTACCAAATAGACAAAAAAAATTAGAGACAAGGAACTGTTAAATATGAATAAACAACAAACGGGCTTCATTATGAGGTCATCAGCAAGCATCTTGCATCAGAATTACAGTAAGTGCTTACTTTTTGGCTCCTGACTGCTTGCCAAGCTTTCTGCAGTCTCATCTGTCTGTAGTGTCGGTGGAGCTTCTTCAACTACAGGTTCATCACTCTCTTTCCTCTTTTTCTTCTCTTTCTTTCTCTTCTTTGGCTCTGGAGGTCCTTCATCCGGTGCTGTGTTTACATTTTCTTCAGCTTCATTTTTCCTTTTCTTTTCTCGATTCTGACTTTGAGTACCAGGCCAGCTGAAAGACACATCTGTTGCTGAAGGAGTCTCAACAGTTTCTGTGCTGGCTGAGGTCTTACGTTTGCTCTTTTTTGATGATTTTAGACTGATAGCTGCTCCAAAATCCAAAGTAGCCTTGCTCAGAGGAGACTCAACCTCACTGACCTCTGCAATAGACTTTTTAGATGGTGTCTCTGAGACAAGAGGTCCTGAGAAGCTATTACCTGTCTGATGTTTGGCTTTTTTGGATGGATTTTCAATCGCATTTAGCCCCGAGATAGAGTTTCTCTCACCACTTTCATGTTTTGTAGACATTTTGTCTTTCTTAGATTTCTTTGATGGAAACACTGACTGATCAAGATTTGATTGGCTAGCATCCTCCTCAGTCTCATGACATCCAGGTGTGCTCACCTGTACAGGTTCTAAAGGACTAACAGATTTCTTTGATTTAACTTTCTTAGAGGGAGTCTCAACTGGCTTATAATCTGAAAGATCAGTTCTTTCTGACTCTTCAGATGTTAAACTGATTTTGGCAAGCACCACATCAGATTCTATAGAAGTCATCTCGACACCTACAGGTTCTAGAGATTTTGTCGTTTTTTTAGATTTAGCTTTATCTTTCTTAGATTTCTTCAATGAAGACACTGACTGATCAGGTTTTGAATGGCTAGTGACCCCCTCAGTCTCACCTTCTTCAGAAGGTGTGCTCTCATCTACAGGTTTGGTAGGTTCTCTAGCCTTCTTAGCTTTAGTTTTCTTAGCAGGAGGTTCTATCTGTGGAGGAGTTTCAATCTCTGGAGGACTTTGAACATCTTGAGGCATTTTCGCCTTGCGTGTTTTTGATGGAGTCTCTGATTGGTCAAGATTTAATTGGCTACCATTCTCCTCAGTCGCATTAAATTCAGGTGTGCTCACCTGTACAGGTTCTGAAAATTTCACAGATTTCTTTGATTTACTTTTCTTAGAGGGAGTCTCAACTGGCTTATCTGAAAGATCAGTTCTTTCTGACTCTTCAGATGATAAAGTCTTCACACCTACAGGTTCCAGAGATTTTGTGTTTTTTTTAGATTTGGCTTCTGTGGCTTTACCTGTCTTCTGAGGCCCAACACTTTTGGGTGGTGTTTCAGTGTTATTAGAAGCATTCTTATCCACATTAGGTTCAGAGATGGTGGCTTTGTCTTTTGTTTTCTTGGATGTTTTTTTCTTCTCTGGTGCAACACCTTCTTTCTTTGTCTTTGGTTTTGAAGGTTTTTCAGTTTTGCTGGTTTTTGAAGGACTGGTGGGAGTTTTAGCCTTGGCTTTCCTGGCAGAGGGTGTGGCCTTTATATTCTTGCTTCTACCTTTTTTTATCTGTGATGGACTTCCCTTTTTCACAGACTTATCTATAGAGGTTGTAGGAGAAGCGCTGGAGTTGGTCAAGACATCGATCTTTGCCACGTCAGCATCTAGAAGCACAACATGGCAATAATTTACAAATCTGTCAAAATGGTAAAACAACAAAAAAAGTTACAAAATTCATACAAAAATGACAAATTTATTTCTGGAAGCAATTAATATTGCCTCATGTATGAGAGTTTTACCTCCACAAATTTGTGAAACTTTAGACATCATTAAATAGCAACTAATTTGTAAGATAATAAATAAAGTATAATTAACTGTGTCTTTGTTGTATCTATGCACACACTAAAGGTGTGTTCCCACCATCACTATTTGGTCCAGTTAAAACAGACTCTGCTTCATTTGCTGCCTTAGCACAGTTCGTTTCATCAGGTGTGAAAACAGTAATCACACTCGGGTGCGGATGAAACGAAGAGGAAGTGGTCTCGGTCCACGCCCAAATGATTCTGTAGATGTTCGCTTGTGGTGAGAACATGATGTGTCCTCAGTCCGACCCGACTATGGTGTAACTACACGTTTGAGCTAAATGGAGAGCTGGTTAGTGCTAAAACTGTACTGTAGCTGTCATGCATTACTAACCCAACGCATAGACTGTGTCGAACGTCAGTTCCTAATGTCATGCGGCTCTGTCTCACAACATACACATGAGGGCTCTCAAAACAGTTAATCAGTCCTTACTCTATGTCTATACTCCACATACTGTTATCACTAATCTTTCAGAGATGTGGCTTGTCTGATTGCACTGGAGTTCTGCTCTGTATAAGCAGCTCAAGTCCATGAGACGGCTTATTCAATAAAATGACTATATTTGTAAGTGTACAGACTTACACTAAGGCTCGAAAAACTCAAGAGAAGCACATAGGACAACAGAACAATGCTCTCTCTCTCACCTGACAACTGTAAGGCTAGTCTCTTCCACTTCTCCACATCTAGACTGGAATCGGAGTCAGAATCATCTCTTGGTGTTGAATTTGTGGAGGTGAATACTGAACCAGATGACTTGTCCTCCTTTTTCTGAGTCCTTTTCCTTGTCAGATTCCCTGCTGCAGGTGTCGCCTGGACAAAAGGTGGAGAAAGTGTTCAAATCGGAAATCAGCTTCTGTGGTCAATGGTCTACATGGCTGAACATTTTTTGTATATTAATGCAGATTCCATACTTTGTCTTTCTTTCTAGAGCTGATGCTCTGTCCTTTATTCCTGGGTCTTTTTGGTTTTGATGCTGTACAGAAGGAAAACTAAATTGAGAAAAAATATGGGGAACATTCCTGCTCAAATATAAGTCATATCTCTGAAATAACTTGAAAACATAATGAAAATATTCTTAACTGTAGTGTGATTAAATGAAATGATTTTGAACCATCTCTGTTGTCATGAAATAATCACACAATAAAAGCAGCTTGCATTACCAGAAGGTGGAGTTACTACTATAATTAGGGATGCCCCGATACCAGCATCGGGTATCTGTCCGATACCACGTGCGCGTACTTGTACTCGTATTCATAAAAGTGCTCCGATACTACAGGA
>BRDA01012781.1:22999-43178 GCA_036984385.1 Crenuchus spilurus | reverse complement strand
GGACAGAGTGACGACTTCAAGCAAGTCAACCACAGCACCAGCTCCATTACCTCTGGAGGGTAAAAAAGTACACATTAATGTACAAACGAAAAAAAAGTGTCATCTGGTACACAATGAACATATCTCTGCTCAATGACAATAAAGTTGTATCTAAAGTAATTAGTATGGGAAATACTCATAATCAGATTTAAAGTAAAATTAGTGGTACCACAGGGTCTTACCGAGATGCATGAAGCAGTTTTAAAGACTCCACAGCAAAGTCATCACTTCCAAAGAACAGAACTCTCCATGGAGGCTGAGTCTGTGTGACTGACTGTCTCCTAAAGCTGCTGTAAGTCCAGCCAGGACAGCACAGAGCAGACTGTCCTTTAACACAAGTCCTACACAGTCCTCTCATCACTGACTGTGCAGAGAGCTTACAGCAGCTCACAATCCACATGTTCAAGCGTGTGTGGTGTCCACAGCATTAGTGATGTACAGCAGAGCTTCTCTGACCTACTGTTAGCTTAGCCTAGCTCTGTAGCACGCTAAAGTGCTGTTTTCTCACACTGTCAGATCCTACCAGATCTAACATCCCTGTTATCAAAGCTCGTCTTCTTCACATGCTGTATGTTTAATAAAGTATTCGGTGTCAGAATTTTAAAGCAACACTGAACGTTTCAAGTGTTTAAACGTGTTAATGCAGCAAAACTACTATTCAACAAACGCGCGTCGCCATCTTTAAATAATGCGTCACTTTCGTCGAATAAGTCTGACCAATCATCGCCCGAGACGTCACCGCGCAGCAAGCCGTGACAGCGCCCGCTTTATTTAACTTTTGTTTTATACACTTTACATTTATCCGTATATGTACGCTATTGTTTATCGACATTAAGTTATCGAAAACATGTTTTATATTTAATTAGGAAAATAAAATAAAATACAAAAAGACGAATTTTATTATTTTCATTATTATTGTTGTTGTTTAATCAATGATTTTTATTCAACGCACGACCAAAAAAATGTTTTTGCAATTTCCAGTTGGCTGTGTTTTCAGAAATGAACAGTAGACGGCGCTGTTCACCTGCTAAACACAGACAGGCACTATCATTACTGTTTACGTTTCTACTCTGCTATGCATATACACACACGGGGGGGAGAGAGAGGGAGAGAGAGAGTAAACGAGAGAGAGAGAATCATATGTAACTTGGAAAAAAACAACTCATTAAACAGCTCACATACCTTACTGTTTAATGGACTTCATAGCTATAAATATTACATGTTCAGGTAGCAGGTTGTGGGCATCCAAAAGGATGTATTTACTCTGGAACTCTGTTGGTAGTGAATGCTGCATGATCATAGCTTTCTAGCTCTGTGATTTGTTTAAAGAAATACATTTTCACCAAAGTCTGAATACACTTTGATATCAACACTGAATATACTTTCTCACAGTGGCGGACTCGGGGGCGAAAAAATAAAAAGGGCACTATTTCCGCCCTGGAGGGGCACTTCTCAATTAGAGACACACATACCCGGGCAGTTCCTTATGTACAATTGTAGGACAACCCTATACAGCACTGCATCCCTTTTTCTCTACTGAAAAGGGCTCACTTTAGGACACTGTCTGGTAGGGTTGCCATCATAATTATTGCAAAAAAGGACCCATATTTTTCCACATGCGAAGGGCACTTTGGCGATGTTTTTTCAACCATATGTGCACAAGGGGGCGCAATCACACCCTCTTTCTCACCTCATTTAAGCCTAATTGTATTACCAGTGCTGAATCTCCAGCCTAACAGTCCAGGAAACCTCACCATAGTGTACATAGTATAATGTGTGTGCATTGAGGGTCCAAGCTTATTAAATCAACTCACACTACTGCTCTAAGAACTAAAACGTGCATCTGAAACATCACTTGTAATGGAAGAGTGAAAAGTGTCCAAAAAAACCGAGATACAAGGTTTGGTTGCAACAGTAAAGATGTGGATAAGAAAGATGTACAAGTCCTTTTTTAATGAAGGTTTATTTATTAAGGGCATTATATATAGCCTCATCTCTAAAACCCATTTAGCCTCTGTCCACGGGAGAGTGAAAGAATGGTTATAACAAGATAGACTGAAAGAACCTCTATTTTAAAGGATTCCTATTGAAAACAAGCATATAAAAAGAATATGTTAATGAAAAGAAAGAAAAAGTACGTTTCCTTTGCTGAGAGCGATTTTACGTAGTGTACACTGTAGTGTAAAGCGATACACTCAACCAGTCACATTCCCTAAAACTAATTTAAAAAGATACAGCTGGTAAGTCTCCCCAGGTTCTTGTGCCAGTTGTCCTACGTTAACAAAATAATAACAGGGCAAGCAAGCAGGTGAAGTGATGGACATGATTTCCCAGTCTTTCAGGCTTCTGAGATGGAGAACACTTCTTGATGGAAGGCAATACTTTGTATTGAAGTACAGTAACACAGTCAAGCCACAGACAGCATGTTCTCATGTTTTCCAAAAAATAAAAGCAGACTGGACAAACACTCCAGACTACTTTAAAGTCTTACACGAAGCATCAACAGTCGATTTGCTCAGGTTAAATTCGAAAAGAGGGAAGATGTGTAAAAAGTGAAAACAGAGGCCATCTGGAGCATCCTTGTTCTACTCCAGATTCTCAGGTCCGGAAGACTCCACCTGCTGGTCCGTTTCATGGTTGGGTGTACCGTCAGTCTTTGTTTCTTGCACATTCTCTGCAGCATCACATTCTAATACCTTGGATGGAGTGAGAGGTTCCAGGGGCGAGTGAACGCTCACGCACTCCGCTTTGTCAGTTTTATTTAAAAAGTCTTCTACAGTCACGCTCCCTCCATTTGCGTCGGAAACAGAGGAGCCGAGAGATGCTCCAGTGGACACAGCAGGAAGAACATCTTCAGCGACTTTACCTGCAGCGTCGTCCTGAGCTGTAGACTCCACAGTTTTGGTCTCCATATCGCCGGTTTCCGTTTCCACATCGTCAGCTTCTTGATCTTCAGGCAGAGACGACTCGTCTCCGTTTTCTTGCAGATCATCGATGCTTTCTACCTCATCTACCTCTGCCAGCTGCGTCAAAGGTTCTTCACTCCAGACCTCAGCAATCAGAGGTTCCATCTCATTTGGACTTGAGTTTGTAGGTAATACTTGGGTGTCTTTGGCTCTAATGGAACTGAAAGAAAATGAAAATAAAAAGGATGGAAACTGTAACTGTGATCAGTTCAAATTCAGAAAACACATATGAAAACATTCTCTGAATAAACAGAGGTGTTGGCTACATGCGGCTTATTACAGTTTTTAGAAATTGTATGTGGTTTTATTTCTAAAGCTTAACTAATGTGAGGTGACACTCTGTTTTCCTCAGCCACTAACCCTACGCTGAATATTCATGAGATAGGTGTGAACACTCAGGTGAGAGGTCTTTGTTCAATTCACATTACACAGATTCCTGGCCGCTGGAACCCACCAATGGAATGTCTGGAATTACCATGTCATTATCATATGAATGACAGTGCGTCTTTTGGCGGGAAAATATGTGCAGCTGTCGGAGTCGCTCTCACAGACGTGTTTCTTATTTATTTAAGAATCTACAAATATATTTCGATGTAAGGTATATACAACAGCCGAGTTATTACCTGTCAGAACAGCCAACTTCTCCAGTCGGGTTCTTTATCTGATGGGAAAAGACAGCATAGAAATGAGCAAATTGAAAATATGAAATTAAAAATGAGGACTTTCAGAAAGTGTTGGCCATTACAACCAACTGATATTAAGGTTCCACAGATTTATCAGCGTAGGTCCAGTTAATGAAGTACTCATGTTATGTATAACAGTATATAATACATAATATATATTTTAAAATGTTAGGTGTAATATGCTTATACTGTCTAAGAAATCACACTTTTGAGACCTGACAATTAACAATTAAAAATTTGGCTAATTAACATATTCAATATAATTCAACAAAGTCATATATTTTAAAATCAGTACACAAAGTGACAACTTTTAAAACTTTTTTTTTGTTTTAATGTTGATCATTTTGGCTCTCGAATATCAGAAATCCAGAATTTTAAATTATTAGAAAAATTAATTTTGACGTTTTAATTTATTTGTTATTAATTAAATTTAATTTATTATTAATTTTTAAGTTTGAGTAAACTACTACTCAAACACTATCAACATTAAAGCCAAAAATGGCTGAAATGTCACTTCACATGTAATGAATAAAAAAATATACAACAGTTTACTTTTTAATTAAATTATGAACACAAACTAACTTTATTCACAATTTTGTAATTTTGAAGATGCAGATAAAAAAAGAAATAAAAAAGCATGAACATCTTTACTCACCTTTTCAGGGTCGGTGATGGAATGCCTAAAATAAAAATAAAAAAATCACAAAAATTAACACCTGCAAGTAAAACATCTTTCACAGCTTTTTCTTCAGAACCCGGGGTCAGAATAAACCCGGTGTCATCTGAACTTCTCTTTAGAACACTTTCTAAAACTCGTTTGAAGCAGCCTAGTTTGTTCACGGAGAGTCACTTTAAGAGAAAAGCAAATGAAGAAAAGAAAGTTTCGTTTATTTTAGGAGTTTGAATCACAGAACAATAGCTCTCAGGTGCATTGCTGACACAGACTCTTGGGAAACTTCAAACCAAGTGGGCTACAGGAGGAAGCAGTGCATGTTTTCTTACACCTCCCTAATGTAATACTTTACAGTGACTCTTAAGGACCTCTCCGTCTCTGGTGCCCATTAATTATAACGTGTTCCTCTGCTTTAATTAAGGCCACAACTCCAATCCTAATTTACACGCCGTCTTCTGCAAAGCACTTAACATGCACCCAAATTAGACTAATGAAATTAGGGAGGATTTTTCAGAATGAATAATATTTTCAAACCGTTTAAGGGTCAGGGAGTTTAAATTTACACACATATTTCATCAGAAAGGGCAATTTATCTAAATCACAGGAGGTGAGACATGCGGTCTATTTTTATCCTCTTGTCTTTACCGTCCTACCCTCCATGTTCAACAAAAGCACCAAACATCTGGTGTCACCGTCTCCCAATACATCATGCGGCTCCAGTGAGAGCAAACTAATCATACAGGCAATCCTCAAAAGCAGCACTAATGTCTTACCAATAAAACGCAACAGGAACAAATAAGAAAATTACAAAAAAATTGATAAATGACAGGAGAACATGGACAGAGTCAGTCCTCACGTACAAGAAAACTGTATCAAAACTATTTAAGGTCACAGATCAACATGTGACATCAGGGCATCACCAGGGCACATGATCCCGGCTCCTGACCACGTATACGGACTCGGCATATCTCCTGGTTGACGTAAAATATTAGATTAGATGTGTGATTGGCACATGACTAAATTTGACTCCCACATTGTACCCATCATGCAGTAAAACACACTAGTGAACACTAGGCTGTGAGAACATGTGCCCAAAGCGGCGGGCAGCCCTATCCACGGAGCCCGGGGAGCAGAGGGGGGTTAAGCGCCTTGCTCAAAGGCACTTCAGCCATGACCTGCCCGGAGATCAAACCGACGACCTTCCGGAGCCAGTGGACATTGTAGTGTGAAAGTGAAGAGGAGAGAGCGCCATTTTTCGCTCTATCAGGCCCCGGTGAAAGCATGACCGGGACTCAAACTCACAATCTTCATCATAATGTCAGCGTCTTAACCCGCTGAGCCAATTATGGACCTATATCAATTGGATTTAATGTTAAAACTGCATGACGGTCTTAGTGGATGTTAATACAAAAACCCTGGTAGGCACCACCTGGTGGTCAGTAAATGCAACTGCAACAAAACATGTGGTCAATGAAAATGGCTGGATTTGGAGATTTTTTCATAAAATGTACATGAATTGAACAATTGTGTTTATTGAGGTCATTTATGAACTAATATCTCTTACTCTAGTTAATCTAAGATGCTCCTACATCCCACAATGCCTTGCGCAAAATGTGCTAAACGTCCGGCAGAAAGTTAAAAACTGTACTAAAGCCGATGAGCTCACAGTGAGTGGTCGTGTGTGTGCATTTTCCAAAATATCCAGATATTTGGACAAGCTACACAGCTTTAGTTTTTTTTATATTTAATGAAATTACTTTTAACACTAGAAGCGCAGATGCTACAAAAATTTTCATCTGGAGAAAATCCCCCGCTTGGCCCGCCACCCTGCTAGAGGACGATTAGCGTCGTATTGATATGCTAATTACATGACAAACTCTCCAGAGCAAAGTGAGGGAAACCAGTTTCACAGAAAGACACTAAGAATACTATATTATATTTTACAATCAAACGAAACTCGCAGAGAAAATGTATTTATTTATTTATTTTAGATAGTTTTTAGAGATTTATTTATGCATTGCCGTCTCTAGGGCAAAGTGAGGGAAATATCTCAGAATCTCAGTCCAGATTCACAGAAAGACACTGAAAATACTATATTATATTTCAAAATGAAACGAAACTCACAGAGAGAATGTATTTATTTATTTATTTTAGATCTTTTTTTATGCATTGGAATCTTCAAGGCAAAGCCACGAAAATACTCGTCAGCAAAACACAGCGCCAGTCTCCAGGGCAAAGTGAGGGAAATATCTCAGAATCTCAGTCAAGATACACAGAGAGACCCTGAAAATACTATATTATATTTTACAATCAAACGAAGAACACAGAGAGAATGTATTTATTTTAGATCGTTTTATTTCAAAACTAAACAAGTAATTGTTTATTTCGGTCTCTGGGAAAGTTATTCTGTCTTATTTATGATAAATAAATGTATAATAAACTATATTTCGTTTCATTTCCCTGTTATCTAACGAAATAAAATACAATGGATTATTTTTGCTTTACGTAGACACTGAAACTAACTGTAATATATGAGCCTAAACCCTGTGGGGGATGATATCCTAGCAATAGTTAACATAACAATAGCTCGCTGATAGCCCACAAGAGGGAGGGGGACTTTTCAGAAATTCCTCAGAATCTCAAAAAACTTCAGCCTTGCCAGTGTTAATTTAATTGCGAAGTGGTAAATTGCCTCTGTCAAGTTTAATAAAGTATGCAAAACAGCGACAACTCCAGTAACAAAATGACTCACCTCCCCTCTGCTGAATCCCCATCTGCAAATTCACAAGAAGAAATGTGTGAATCTGACAGAAAACCTAAGAGTCTAAAAAAAGTGGAACGTGGAGAGCTTATCTACCTGGCTCTAATATTATCTGGCAGGTGTGGTTGGGTCTGCTGAGTAGGTGCTCACACATGCGGTCTGTATTAGTGGCATCCGCAAGGAATTCGCAGTTCAGACAAACGAGAGTCAGACTTCTGTGAAGAGAGAGAGCATTAAAACCTCAAATATCACACGATGCACATCTAACCGACACACCTCATGCTAAATCAGGCTTGAATGGTTGGACTGGATCGGATTCGTTCTTTTTTTTCTTCCCACGACAATCCATTCAGCCCCGTTTTCTGCGGATACTGGTTTAATTCTGCATTACATGGTCTTCTGCAACAGCCTGAATGTGAGGAAATTTAAACCAAGGCATATTTCACTAGTTTACAGCTCACCTCACCCCACGCAGAGGCCTCTTCACCTTGCTTAACCGCTGTTTTGAGGAGCTGCTATGAAACCTTGAGGTGAACAAGACATAGAAATGCATTTTAAAGCTAGAAACAGAAAAAGGAGCTAAATTTCTCTTAGGAGTAAACACTACCTTAGCATATGTTGTCCAAAAGACTTCTGACAGCTTGTCCGATACTTGCATAAAGAGCATTTGAGCGATAGAGGGTAGTGGATGTACGGGTCAGTAACTTCACTTTGACACTCTGTGCATTTGTGTAGTCCAGGTATAAGTCTGTGGATGAGATGCTCAGAATAAATATACGTGTAAATACAGCTTAACATTTTTCCCATAATTGATTGATTGATTTTTTTTACCCAATTTTCTCCCCAGTGTGTTTGGTAGCCAATCGACCCTCCCACTTGTTGACTCTCTCTATCACTTGTAATGTCTCTGACTCTAGGAGGCTGCAGACTAACACAGGCCTCCTCTGATGCATTTGAAGTCAAGCTCCGCCTCTTTTCAAACTGCTGCTGATGCATTGTAGCCTGGCAACCAACGTGCTTGGGACCCATTTCTGATGGATCGCCTGGCAGATGCCTGAGCCAGGATTGGTAGTGCTGGGGAGAGAGTAAATTTGTGCTCTCTCGGACCCCGACTGCTGACGGCAAGCAGTATGATTGGGATTCAAACTAACCATCCTCAGATCATAGTGACGGTGCCTTATTCCACTGAGCCACTCGAGGCCTCTAGCTTTATGATATTAATACGGCAAGTCCTACTAACTTGTACTCACTTCAAGCCTTTGAGCTCATTATTGTGAGGGGACGTCCGGCTTCTATGAGCTTGGTTTGTTTTTGCCCTCCCCATGTAAGAGTTGGATTTGTGAGTAACCGGTCTGGTCCTTTCGGGGCTTGTGGGGACGAGGTTCACAAACGACTTGCCTGGAGCGCCGGGAGACATAGGAGACCCTCCAGTGAGAGAGGCTCGAATCGTGACCTAAAACAAATGAACACAATAGTTAGACAATACAATGAAAAACAAAAGCATAAAAATATGGATGTCTAACATAAAGGGCAACATCAAAAAAATAAATATTGTGGAATTTGATTTTTATAATGTCATTAAAAAAGGTAAACTGTCATTTTCGGTTTATTACATGTAAAGTGACATATTTATAGTCTTTTCTTGTTTTAAGCCTCTGGAGTCGGATTTCAGACACTTTTCACAAATTACACACATCTAAAATGATTTTTCCCCAAAGTGTTACACAGGCTTTAGTTCAGCACAAACTCAGCAACAACAGTGTCAGAACAGTAAGAGTGTCCTACATCTATATTCTGATTAAATCTGCTCTAAACTTAGACTTTCCAAAAAGTATAATATATTGTTAGCTGATATATTGTGAAAAAACACTCTAAACATTTCTAGCCAAGACTTTTGAGCTCAGAACTGAATAAACAGAGGTGTTGGCTACACACTGATTATTACAGCTTTTAGACATTGTATGTGGTTTTATTTCTACAGCTTAACTAATGTGAGGTGACACTCTGTTTTCACTCAGCCACTAACCTTACACTGAATATTCATGAGATAGGTGAGAGGTCTTTGTTTACATTTTTTTCCACACATTCCTGGGTCACTAATCCTCCACTGGTCTGTCCGGAATTACCATGTTGTCATATGAATGGCATATCATGTCAATGAGCAGGGAAAAAATCTGACTCGCGCTGAAAAAATCTACCTCTGGTTATTTATGCTCCTCTCACAAGAATCTAAAAATACATTTAGAGTCAAACTATATATATATTTGAAAAGTAGACCCTTTCAGGTTTCCGGGTTATGTTTAGTTTTGTTTCGAAGATAAGACCTCGCAGAGTTATATAAGTGTTATTTAAGCCGACTCCAGTTAATGTTGAACGGTTTGGCTTATAAGCTCATGAAAATCACTTATTCAGTATCTCAAAAAAAATTTTAATATTTAATTTAGAGTTTAATCGAATTACTACTCAATATTAAAACAAATAAAGCTTAAAATATGTAATTATACATGTAATCAATATAAAACATGACAGGTTACCTTTTAGAAAGAAACTATGAAACAAATTTTTTTTTTTTGGAGAGGCACTAGTATTATTAATATGCTAACACACTTTAAATATCACATTCAGCTTTTATTTATTAAAAAAAAAAAAAAAAAAAAAAAAAAAAAAAAACACTAGTAGGAAAGACCAAACAAACTATGATTTTTTTCTAATGTTCAGTGTACATTTCTCTGAATTTTTGGCAAAAGTGAATGATTAAATGAAACTGAAGTGAACCGTATCAGACCTTGGTTCCTGGAGGCAGTCCTTCAAGGCTTTTTGGCTTCTTATAAGTTCGATGATGGAGCGTTTTGTGCTCGACTTTCTCCTTATAGGTGAGAAAATTCAATCTGCACTTTCCACAGCGTTGAATTCCTTTTTTCTGTAAAAAAAAAAATTTAAAATAATAATAATAATAATAATAATAATAATACAACTAAAAAAAATCTATGAAAAAATTTGTCAAATATAACATTTAAGAACATTTTCGGTTCTCCTGATGGACTACGAGTCATACTGAATTACAGACAATACCTTTTGTCTTTAATGTACAGGTGCAAGTTAGTTGAACCTGCTGGCCATGGCTCTGACCCAGAAAACCACATTTACTCGTTATTGTTTTTGTTACTAGCCAGATCTGAGATGTTTTTTTGGAGCTGAAATGGCTCGCTGTTGGTCTGGATTCCTGTTGCCAGGTAGAGCCCCTTAAGGCAGGTGAAGGTAGACAGCCTCCGCTGTCATACTGTTATGTATTGCACCAAGGTGCTCAGCAGACAACCAAATCAATCCAAACTCGAAGTGAGAGCCAACAGGGCAACTCACAAGCGACTTCCACATTTTGCTGACTTCAGATCAGCATAGCCTTAAGCCCCCAAATCCACAGACACGCAGACAGACGAGGGATTTCAATATTGTTTAAGATACAAATCCTCCTGGAGCTCACCCTGATCTTCAGATTCAACACCTCCAATACTTTAAATGTGTCCACAGCTCCAAAGTACATACAGACACAACCTCTGACAACTCAACAAAGTGAGTAATAAAACTACAAGTTTTACATTTTACTGCCAGGCACTCACTGGCCACTTCATTAGGTACACCTTGTGTTAGAGCTGGGCGATATGGCCAAAAATGTTATCACAATACATTTTTCTATATTGATCAATCTCGATAATTATCACGATATTAAATTTTCTTACACTGTCATAGTTTTAAACATGTTTTTAAAAGCATCAGACTAAATACATGAAATGTTACTATTTAAAATATTAAAATGTTTATTGCCAGAACATAATATTGTAGTGTCTGGCTGGACGCGTTGAAAGGATGGACGAGAAGTCGTCGCTTTATTGTTGAAACTTACAGTGATTGCTGTCGGCCGCAGCCACTCCTAAATAACAACAGGCTAGAGAGCCAAGCTAATATGCTAATGCTAGCACTCAGGCTGACTCCTTCTCACACAAACATACGCACACACAGTGACCTCGCGCTCTCTCGCCCCGCCCCACCCCACTCTTCCCCAATCACACGCTTGTCTTAAACACAACAGTGCATTTTGGCGGTGCTGGTGAGGAGGATCTAACAAGCAGCAGTATCAGACTCTGAACTCACCGTCAAGCTGTTTAGACATGAAATGGAAACAAACGTTAATGCTTATCGAATTCTATTGACCAGGCTTCTCATCGTCATCGAGGGAAAAGTTATCGTGAAACAAATCAATATCGTTTTATCGCCCAGCACTACCTTGTATATACACTCACTGCCCATTTTAGCTCCTCTGACTGTATAGGAGCACAATTACAGACTGTAGTCCATCTGTTTCTCTGTATACTTTGTTTCACTGTTCTTCAATAATCAGGACATCCACTGTTTAGCTATTATTTGGGTGGTGGACCAACCTTAGTGACACTGATATGGTGGTGGTGTGTTAGTGTGGATCAGACACTTTCAAACAACTCAGCATCACCAACAAATAGTGCACCAACTAGCCAACAGTGTCCCTGACAACCAACACAAACTGTGCAGCAACAGATGAGCTGTTGTCTCCGACTTTGCAATGACAAGATGGTCCAACAAGGTAGGTGTGTCTAATAGAGTGAACAGTGAGTACCCACAGTGTGTAACATCTCCAGCAGCTCACACACTAACACACCACCACCACATCAGTGTCACTGCATTGCTGAGAATGATCCACCACCCAAAGAATAGCTGCTCTGTGGGGGAACCTGTTCACTGAAGAAGAGGACAACGAAGTGCACAGAGAAACAGATGGACTACCGTCTGTCATTGTAGAGCTACATCTATATAAGGTAGGTGTACCTGTGTGTGCCATGAGGGTAGAAGAGGGAACATTCTCAGTAGGAGTCCTGTTTGGGGATCACTCATTTACTTATACCAGTGGTTCAGAACCCCAGTCATTCCCAATCCTAGTCCTGGGAAGCCTAAGCATGTTTGACCTAGCACACAAGGATATATACACTGACAGGAACAGGTTCTAGCCTCACCTGGTGTTTCATATAGTGCTGCATGTACATGTGGCCACTGCGCAGGACTTTAAGGCAGAAGGGGCAGAGGAGATCTTTAGTGTTTTCATGAACAGTACGGAAATGAGTCTCTACATCGGAGAAGAAGGAGGATCTGTAGTTGCAGACCTGTGAGGAGACAGTGATACAGTGAGGTTTATTAGCTAGAAGTCATTTTGGTAACAGTTTATTGCACACAAAGCAACACAAACACCTACATAAGCTGGTCATAGCATCTGACAAAGCTATATAAACATTGTTATTAACGTATGCCAACAGATGCCATCTGTCATGTTTACGACAGACGCTCATATCCAGAGCAACAGTGTTTTGTCTCCATTAAGAGAATTATCTCAGCTAGTACAGACAGGTTAGAGTCCAAACTACTCTTCAATTCAGACACTGTTAGAACTAAACCATCACTAATACCTAGAAAGAAGGAAAGATACACAATTATACACAATATAAGAGCTTTATAATGTATTACAATAAGTGTTTAAACTAGTGCTGCTTAAGTGCTCCACAAAGAGATGCTCTTCAGTCTGTGTGTGAAGACTGTGAGCGACTCTGCTGTTTGAGCAACTAGTGGGAGTTTGTTCACCACCTGGGTGCCAGGACAGAGCATAAAGTGGTCCAATGTAACTTTTACGACTATTGTACTAAGGCTTTAGAAACGGTCACGTATGTTTATGTCAGACATCATGACGAGCTAAAGTAGGCGTTATGCCTTACGAATAATTTTTGCCAATTTTCTCCCTTTCCCAATGTGGTAGTCGCCAATTAACCCAACCCATTAGGACTCTCCCCATCACTTTGCATTGTCCCCGACTCTAGGAGTGTGAAGACATGCACACGCCTCTTCTGTTGCGTGAGATACAGACACTGCCTCTTCTCGAACTACCACTTGATACACTGTCACTGGGGAGCCAACGCGCTCAGAGGAAAGCGCAGGGTCTCTAGTTTCAAATGGACCAATCGGTAGACGCCTGAGCCAGTGGACATTGCAATGTGTGAGTGATGGGAAGAGTGAGAGCACAACTTACTCGCCCAGAGAGAGCACTGCCGATTTTGCTGTGGGCCCCGGCTGTTGATGGCAGTCTACCGTTATTTTTAATTTAACTGAACATCCACTGAACCCAACTATATCTCACATGACTTGGTCAGGTCTAGGGTTGTCACAATACCAGAATTTTGCTTTGATACTGATACCAAGTGTAGTATCGCGATACTTGATACGATAGTACGTATGTAAATATTAATAACACAAATTTTTCATGCCAAACGTTTATTTGATAGAACAAAGACACACATCTACATTTTTACAGCTTAATGATGTCTGTTCTTTTTATTTGTTCACCGAGTTGCCAGAACAGAATGCATTGATTGGCTCCACATGCACGTTCACAGAATAGAAAATTATCATGAATGTCATGTCTGCAAAGCTTCCTTTTTGGATAAAATGTTCCCCAATGAGTGAGGAACCTCTGAAGGCAGTGACTTCTAAGGAAAATAATGCACTGAATATAATTGTAATATTACTGCTATAAACTCTAATCTGCTGCTAAATATCACTCGGTACCAGATACTGACCAACATCACACTTCCTGTAATGTGTTTTAGTCTAGTTACACAAGCAGTATTTAGTATATTTTGTATTTATTACAGTAGGGCCGGAGCTCCGCCCACACAAATCACACACTGTGCGTAGGGCCCCAAACGTCAACAGGGACACCACTGAACTCTCCGCTGCGCTGGGCCTGTAAATGTTCTATGTTTATTGCTTGTTTTTCGTGGCACTTGTGTTGTGTTGCAGCTGGTTTTGGAGGAAAGTTGTTTCGTAGCTGAAAAGACAATAAAACCTTTTGAACTTGAATGTCATTCCTTTAAACTGGAGAATTACAAACTCAAAAATCTGATACATTTCTCCAAAGATAAGCCTTCAACTGTACATAATACATTACGCTGATCTCTGCACATTCTGCTATGTTTACTGCTCTTCTTTTCTTTCTACAGCTCCCTCCACTTACGCTCAACTGGCTGGCAGCTGTGTTTGCTTGTGGATGTTGTACGAGGACAACAGGTGTTATTGTGGGTTATGCAATACAAATACAGAAAATGTGAGCAAAACTTTTTTCTTTTTCCCCTCAGTTTGTTTTTTATCTCCCACGTTGGCAAATGTCATTGTTATTTCACTCTGTATTCCTCCAAATGATCAAAGGAGCACAACACAGTGGACCTGCACCTACCTGGCAGCCATACGGCATCTCCCCAGGTTTGTGATTGTCCTTCATGTGCTCCAGGAGGACTTGCTCCGTCTCAAAGGCCAATTCACAAATCTTACAGTTAGCTGAAATAAAATAAAGAAAGCAGAAGAGGTGAGACGTGAAGCCATATTATATTACCTCAACCATCTGGTAGCGTAATCTTTGTTTCTAACGCCTCTGTGCACCCAATTGTAGGGCGGGTATTGTTAAATAAAATTGGAGGTATAATTAGAGAGAATCCTCAAGTGTGTGACAAAACTCAAGAGTCCTAAATGTTTCCTGGCTGAGACTTTTGATTAATGGAAAAATGTTTATTTATTTCTTTTATTTAAATAATTATTTATTTATTATTTCTTTATACTAGTGCGTCTAAAAAAAAATTACAATATAGTGAAAAAGCTTGTCTGCTCATAATTTAACTTCAAAAACTTAAAATGTCAGTTTAAATTAATTACACATAAGTCATACTGATCAAATTAAAATAAAAACAGGGTTTGAAGTGTCACTTTATGTGTAATAAACATGCATTTTTAATTAAATTATGAACAACAGTGAAATTTTTCATGATAGTCACAATAAATGTGACACTGTAAAAATCCACTGAATACAGTTCTGTGGCATCACAAATTCTCTTTCTGACATTTCTTTTTAAAGACTGAAAAAAAAAGCATGCAGTGGTCGTTCATCTGAGATATGTTGGCATACTGGTGGACTCGAAGGGGCTGTGGGCACTCTCTATGTGGCACTGCAGCTGGAATGGAGTGGAGTACTGCCGGTAACAGTGCTGACACGTGGTGTGGCTCTCCCAGCTCTCACTGTTCTGCTTCTCCAGCTCCAAATGATGCTTCATGTGATTCATGAACCTGAAAGAAAGATAAGCAAAAAAAAAAAAAAGAAAGCAGAATAAGCAGAAAATCTGGAAAGAAATTAAATCTAGAACTCATTTTAAGCTGAATGTCTTCCTATGACATGGCAATGATGAGCTGGTAATCTGGCAATTTTATAATAACTTTTTATATATTATATACTTTTTTATAACTATTTATATATTGTATAAAAGACAATAAGAACAACCAAAGTCAATAATGATTACATAAACTGTTAAAAATAATCTGAATTGCAAATACAAGTGCAAGAATGAGAATATCCTGTAAAAGTAATAACTTCTCAAAAGATGTCATTTTATATTAATCTCATGTAAACTGTCCAATTTCAAACCGTTTTTGTTTTAATGTTGACACTGTTTGAATAAGAATGTACTTAGTGATGCAACAAATATTAGGCTACTGAAATTATTCAGCTAAAAAAGGCAAAAACAAACGTCTGGTGTCGGCTGAATAAATTTAAAAGCTGAATCATTTAAACGGACCTATGACTTTTTAATGACTGTTACCTTCTTCTAGCTCTCGGCCGCAGACACGAACCAAAGTGAAAGTTTTAGTCCTTGGCTCCTGGGCTAAATTTGACTGATGTAGCATAGCACCCAATTTAACTGGTTATTTTTCCACAGCAAGTCTCACCGGAGAATGTTAACGTTTCCCAACTATAGCTACTAATGTTCAATTAAGATTTAAAAATGTCAAAGTTTAGTAATTGTTATTTTTTCTTTGAAAATCAAGACAAAAATACATTTTGTCCTATTTAATTCATACAATGATGAAAAAGTGGCAAAAAAAATCCTGTTCACTATTTGGCCAAATGTTTAATTTTGATTAGTTTTGGTTTCAGGCAAAAAAAAAAAAAAAATTTTTGAAAAAAAAAAAACATTTTTTGATGCATCCTTAAATTTACTCACAATCCAAATGAAATACTCTAATCTGAGATTCTGGGTTTCTGATTTTAATCAGATATAAACCAAACCTATCAACACAACAACAAAAAAACTCTTAAATTTACATTTACACGTAATTAATACAAAATGACTGTTTACCTTTTTGAATTTAACTCTGAACACAAAGAAAAATATTTTTATTTCAATACATATATATAATTTATGTTATTTATTTTTATTATTTTATTATGTATTTATAATTTATTTTATAATTTATTATTATTTTATTATGTTTTATTTTCTATTTTTATATTTAATTAAAGATAAATTTTACTTTCATTCCACACTTACATTTGATATTTTCATTTAACTTATGGATCCATTTTTATTGTTTACACTGTTCCTATTATTTATTTATTTTATATATATATATATATATATATATATATATATATATATATATATATATATATATATATAATATATACATATAATAAAAAGTATGTTTAGTCAAACTTCAAGTTTTCCGAAATGTTCACTAACTGTTCTTTTATACTAAAAATATATATATATATATATATATATATATATATATATATATATATATAAAAATCATATTTTCTTGTCAATCACTTGTAAAGCCTTTTGAACTTCAAACTGATTTGTATGAAAAATAATATACATATATACATTTTTGATTTGACTGATTTCACAATAATCAAAGTTTTGATGTGGCACTTGACAAGTGGAATGCTGCCTTTATCACTGAAAGATGAATTTAGTACAAAAGTAAGTCCAGTCTGTGTGAGCATGCCAACAAAGATGTAAATAAATTAGTAAATGTAAGTCGAAGACAGTGAGCGAGAAAGAGAACAGATGGAGGGACCCCAGAAGAGTAACACCATCAGGGACACCTGCAACCTGTGACATTAATGCCAATCTGTGAGGTAAATGCCAGCATGCACAGACGGGTGGTGTGTAGGGAAAACCACACCGAGCATAGGAGGGGACGCCGTTGACGACAGCCTGCTAAACCAAACAGGAAAGGCTTTGATCTGAGCGGAAGTGAATGTCATGCAGATGAGCCTCATTCACACAGGTAAACCACTACAAAGCCGCTGCTCTTTCAAAACACGAGCTTTCCTTTCCACCGCAAAGCTTTGCTGAAAATAGACACATGGCATCCTCTGAGATTGGCGAATTATAGAATTTCAGATGTTCAAACCAGCATGTCCTATTTTTCAAAACGGGTCATGTTGCTGGATGTGACTGCAGATCGTTTAAAAGACACTGACTTTAATCCTCTATAAATCAAACTTGTCTAGCAGGACAAAAGCACCACAAATAGAGCAAGAGCCAGCTAACCTTGGCAGACGTCTGGGGAATAAAGGCCATCCACTGTTAAATATAACGAACCAAATTACGAACTCGGCGCATTAAAAACCACTTTTAAACAGCGCGTGGCCTGTATGTGCATCAAAGCAGCATTTGGGCTCCCAGAGGTTTTCCAAAGATAAATTAGCAATCATTCTCCTCACGCCTCACTTTCTAAGCATGCATAATAGCCATTATAATACTGGCAATTATTCCAGGCTTTTTTTGTTTCGCCTAATGGTGTGATGCTCCTCAGGCTGCCTCCAGCCGTTCGCCTGCTGTCCTGCCCTGACGCGCAACAGCCTATTTTTCAGCCTCACCGTTCTGCTACCTCAGCTCCCCTAATAGGGATTTTTATGCGGCTGAACTGTGACCCCGCTGCAAACGCGTCTCCCCATTAAAAGGAGCTTAGCGAGGCTTTTCTCACGCCGTGGCAGAGTGAAGTTATTTAATCACACCAACAGTTCTTACACCAGCCAAACTACCAACCATTATTCATCTCCGGACCCAGGGGGAAGCGGGAGGGCTGATAATGTCATCCATCTATGAGGGGGGAACCCGTGATGGGGGCTCAGAGAGGCTCTCTTCCACTCTCTCACTCACTCTCTCGCTTTCTTTCACTACATTTCTCTCTCTGGAAAGGCTCTACATGTGCTGAAGGTAGCAGAGCTCCTTTTTACTGTACAGTCCTCAGTCAGGATCAATAAAATCGGTATAAATGTCCCTTATTTTTCCAATACTGACCAGCAGACTATGCAACATCCAGCTCATTACATGACTAAATGGATCATATAAACTTCACTTCATTTGAATAATTCCACTTTTTTTGGCAGCTGCCAAGCAAAGAAGTTCTTCAAGTAAACAAAACTAACGTAGAAGTTGCGTAACCACGTTAGCTTGTTGAAAATTCATAAGCTAAGCTTTATTTATTGATGTTAAATTGACTTGTTTCAATAATTCTGTTTATCGTCATATTCCTCATCCCAGACTTTATATCTTTTCTTTACATCCTTCTGTGCTTTCCCTTTTTTCCCCAAATGTTGAAACCACTTTTGGTGATGCTGCTTTAAGCCCTTATGCTCTGGAACAGCCTTCCAGTCGACGTGAGAGCAGCTGGAATTTTATTTTTTAATTTGCCAATTTTCTCCCATTCCCAATGTGGCAGTAGCCAATTAACCCATCCCATCCACTAGGGGGCTCTCTCCATCACTTTGCACTGTCCCTGACTATAGGAGGGTGAATACACCACTGATACACCGTCACTGGGGGGCCAACGCGCTCGGAGGAAAGCGCAGCATCCCCAGCTCCGAATGGACCAATCAGTAGATGCCTGAGCCAGTGGACATTGCAATGTGTGAGCGATAGGGAGAGAGAGCGCCATCTACAAACCCACAGAGAGCACTACTCTCTTGGGTCCCGCCTGGGCCACTCGGGGCCCCAAAATATTGATATATTTAAAAACAAATTATAAACAGATTTATTTAGTCTGGCTTTTATGTCATGTCATAAGCTTTTCATGGTTTTAGAACCTCCGTTATTGTTTGCCCTGGTTACCATACAATTCAGTTATCGACTTTTTTCGGGGAAAAATCACACCCTTCTGGACATCAGTTACAACTGACTGGTGTGCTCGCTTATTTATACATGCGTCACATGTCATCTGTGGCATCTGAGTTCATTCCAAACGAGTGGTGCTCATAATATTCTCATATGACTGTATATATAAATGTGTGTATTTGGTTTATTTATTGCTGAGCAGCTCTGTAGGGGTTACATTTTACCCACAAACATGGAGGCTCATGGTTTAGGAACCAGTCTTGTGATCAGATGGTTGACGTTTTTGTCCGCTGAACTGACAGAACAGGTCTGAAGAGGTCTTGAGCACAGCCTCTAAACTCCAACTGCTCCCCCAGCACCATGGACAGGGCTGTCCAAGTGTGCTCACTGCCTCCTAGTGTATGTATTCACTTATGTGTGTGTGTGTGTGTGTGTGTGTAAGGGTATCCCATTAGTGGAGTAAATGTGAGGTCAGATTCCTCAGCGCACTTTGACCTTGGCTAATCTTCAAATTAAGGCCACACAATAGACTCTCTTTTACCCAGAATCATCACATCACTAAGAGCTTAACGATACTGATATCACACAACCAATACTCAACATCTAAATGAGCCTTGTGAGCATCCTGACCAATCACAGAGTCAGATGAGTGTGTGTGAGTGATCTAATGAATCAAAAATATTCATGTTTTCATTCATTTCATGCACTGAAATGAAACATCTGGCCACAGTTTGTCATTTATATAAGTCATTATAAAATTATTAACTAAACTATTTCCCAGAATAAGCCTTGAATTTAGTCAGGAATTAATGTCTGTATTTTAACAAGTTCCTCTGAAATCATTAGGTTTAATAAGCTTAATTTTCTTCTGCATTTGTATATAAAACAAAGACAATAATATATGAATATTTATGAAGATGTTACATTATTACTAACATTTAATAAAATGATGAAAATGTCTAAAGTGAATGATGTCACATGGATGTTTTGTGTGTTTAATGTGAGTGTCATTGGCTACAGACACTGAAACA
>BRDA01012780.1:24297-41874 GCA_036984385.1 Crenuchus spilurus | reverse complement strand
TTTTTATCCTTATCAAGATGTTATCTTTGAAAGAGTTAATAAACATAATTTGTGCTATAACTATACTATATTAAGTATATTCCTATTATTATTATTCTCTTCTTCTGCAGGTGAGTCCCTTCCACTGGCCACTTCTAACCAGATACTCATCCGCTTCACCTCTAAAGGACATTCCACCTCCAGAGGCTTCCATCTGGTCTATCAAGGTACTGCTTAGAAATGAGACTACTTTGCATTCCTTTATACGTATCATTGTTTTATGTAGTATCATCAGCCCCACTCATACCCTTCTTCATAGCTACCACCCACAGCCTGGAGAGGCTCATCACCATCAGTATATAGGACTGCAGTCTCTAAAGTGGGAAAAAGGGCTGAATTATTTAAACCTGTTAATATACCTCTGTATTCACACACACACACACACACACACACACACACACACTCAAATTAACAATTGACACGTTGAATGTGGTGCACCTTAGTGGCTGCTGTGGGGCCTCTTTCATAGCATGTCTTAACTCTTGATCTCTATAATAGATGGCCTGGCTTTTAGGAGCTGAGGTGGTATTACTGTACTGTTTCACCTCCTCAGCCTGATGTAGTCACAGGTCTGCACTTAATGGAATAGGTGGTGTATCAGTGTTTATATTTTATAGCTATTAAAAAATAATACAAATAAAAAAAATAAATTAATTAATTAATAATAATAATAATAATAATAATAATAATAATAATAATAATAATAATAATAATAATAACAACATGAATAAGTGTTTGCAGAAGTTATTTCTTAAAATAGTCTCATACGGACAACTTGATCTGTGCCCAAGCTTGTACAATGGCCACTTGCAGGGCAACTCAACTTAACATATTACTCATTTCATATGTAAATGCATTAGACAATGTATCTCTTTCTCTTGTACTAGCTGTCCCAAGGACCAGTGCAACTCAGTGCAGCTCAGTCCCAGAGCCCAGGCATGGGAGGCGTACAGGGAACAACTTTGCAGTGGGAGCCGTAGTGCGTTTTGAGTGTAATGCAGGATATGTACTGGAGGGCCCCAGCGCCATCGAGTGTCTAACAGTCCCCAACGCTCTGGCCCAGTGGAACAGCACTATCCCCAGCTGCATCGGTGAGAAAACCCCTGTGGGGTTCCAGCATTTTCATCCTCACTGCACACATGTACTGCCACAGGCACTCGTGCTCAGCAAGGAGTCCCAATGAATGTACAGTATGTATTGTCTTTTGAATGTCTTCGGCATAGATTCCAGATTTTACATGCCAGCAGTGTTAAATATATAATGTACAGTATACTACCAGAGTTCTTGGAAAGAGGCAAGTAAACACCTGGTTTCTTCATTGATATGAACTCCACTGATTCTGACTGTGAAACATAATACACTGAATTAACTTGTTTGAAATATACACACAGATAAAATCTGTTCACTTCTGACATGAATTCTTTTGATGGAGAATATTTTATTCACATGGAAATAATATTCACATCCATCTGCTTTCAGACATTCACACATTTTTCAGTGTTCACACATGAGGAATTTGTTCTGGAGAGATCCTCCACCACGTATACCTGAGAGGGTTAGGGATATGCAGCACTTTAGCTGGCAGATTGTTTCACGCTGGAGCTCTGGTGGTGCTCCTGCTGGAGAGATGGTAAATAGGCTGTAGTGTTCTCCTCCTGAGAGAGAAAGACCTGTCTTGCATGCCTTTTCCTGCCTGACTAACAAGCAGTGGCACACAGATGTGGGCCAGCAGCCATGGCCTCTAGTGCTCTACACACACACACACACACAGAGGACGGTACAGATGCTGCTGCAGGTACACGGTGCAGTGGCCTGCACTCACACATTCAGAACACAGATGCTTACCTGTGCGCTCCACTGCAGCCACCAGATGTTTGGCCATGGGAGCTCCAGTAGAGAAGACAGTGTCAAAGTCCAGGAACATGAAAAATAACCCAGCATGCCCAAAGGGGGTATGTTAAGAATGTGTAATAATACATTGATACCTCTTTGATGCATTGACCTGATGAGTGTTTCCATTACACACTGAACACGAGAGCCACACGTCATGAAAACTATAATAGCAATTTTTTATGTATGTAGCATTAACACCATGAACAGCAAACATGTTTTTCTTCTTAAATTCTCATTTAGTATACAAACTTTAAAGAATGCTACCCATATGTTTCATATCAAAATGTTCAGAACAATCTCAGCTCTCTTCATGATGCCAACGTCTGGCCTAGATCACTGTGTAGAGATAATATGACCCTGAAAATGTCAAAGTGTCCAAATAAGATGATCCTTGCTCTGAGATTTAATGTGCAGACATGTTAGTTGACCCCAGATTTATTCATCTAGGTCCTCCTGTTATTTTTGTGCTTTCTGTAGAAGAGGAAGGCAGACAGTGGATATATTTTTGCCCACAGAGTAAAAGACTTGCTTAAAAGAAGCCTACATTATTGGCAGATGTTTAGAAAGACAAAGCTCTGAGATCTTATCTTGTACTCAATGTTTCCCCAACGTTAATGTGATTGTATCTTACTACAAATTATGCAACTTAAGGAAATATTATAAAATAGAGCCTCCAGGAGCAGGGGATTTTGATTTGGGGTTCTAAATGTTTTAAGCATCATATGCATAATTCAAATAATTCCAAAAAATGTTAATGTTGTAATAAAGTTCATTTGTGTAGACAATTTATTTCAAAAAGTCATATATTTTATATTCTTTACACATATTGTAACATATTTTACGCCTTTAATTAATGTTTGAATAGTAATTTACTTAAAACACTAGAATTCCCAAACTTTTTCCCAAATTTTTGTCGTGTCTTCCCCCCGCACTGGAATGCTGGCGCCATTAACCAGCCTTTGTCTGCTGCTCTGCTTCGCTTGTCATTCAAATAAGCACGTCGTCACACATTCAGTCTCACAGAGACTCTCACTCAGTTTTACTGAGAGTAAGTCCTCTTTCCACAAAGGAAAAAAAATATTTATATATAATAATAGAGCAGAAATCATGCTACATATACATACATACACATACACATTACACTTATATAGCAAGCTACAAGCTTGCATGCACATATTCACACAAACACACACACACAAGCCGAGTCGAGCGAGCCGACCAAAACAAAACTCGCCCTACGACATGCACCCTAGACCCTACACCGTAACCCTACAGACTCTCATTTACATCACATTACCTCTTGATTGTCTTACAAGAAGAGGATTTTTTTCTGCAAACTATAATCAATAGCATGGCCACTGACACACACAGACATATAGGTGACTTTCCTATAGTGCTTTTCTAGTGCAGAGTACACTCAAAGCACTTTGGCATTTGCCACAGACATTAGACTCACCTCAACCAACACCAATGTGCAGCATCCACCTGCACATTAGCTGTTAGACAGAGAGGTGATGAAAGACTATGTACTAATTATATGAAAATTTAGATGATTAGGAGTACAAAATTGAGCAAAGACATTGGGGTAACACCTCTCCTTTTTTAGAGGAAATGACCAAGGACCTTTCTCTAACCTCAGAGAATCAGGACCTAAGTTCTGATAGACAGCACCATTTATGCTGTACAGTGTCGCAATCACTGGACTGGGGCAATGGGATCCACACCAGACACAGGAATAACTCTTCTTGTTGTCCCCACAAACACCACTTCCAGCACAAGGTTTTTCCTTGGAGATCTCCCATTTGTGCACTAGCCAGACTCAAGCTTCTGTGCTTAGCTTCTGTGGATTTGCATATATTGTGTTGTACAGGTGCAATGACTCCTAGTGTCTATTACTGTTTGACTTAGATTTTTCATGTCTCTTCCTTGTTTTTATTTTTCATGTTCCACAGTGCCATGTGGAGGGAATCTGACCCAACGCACAGGCACCATTCTATCTCCTGGCTACCCTGAACCCTACCTGAACAGCTTGAGCTGTGTGTGGAAAATCACCGTGCCTGAAGGATCAGGAATACAAGTGCGTTCCTCTCCAAAGCACAATACACCTTATCTTCCTATCTTTCAGCTTTGATATGAGTATGGCACAGCAAATAAGACACTTTCAGAGTCTGCACTTTGACATTTCTTGGTCTTTTAAGTTCTGTCAGTGAAGGGTTATTAACAAGTCTGATGTACTTCCAAGTTGTTTCCTTTTTACTGTGTCAATTTTTTACTTCAGTGCAGGCTATGAAAGTTTAGATTCTCATGGACAAGATAGAAATGCCCTCCATTCTGGGATTTCGACCAGTATCTCTATGGCCCTTAATTCCTGTCGTCATGCCTCATAACTCTGTCCAATATTGCCTCCCTGGCACCTCCAAAGCTTGGCTATAAAGAGTTCTCTGAGCTTTCTTGGCAGCTGGGTGGCATCATCTATCCCTTCCACAAAACATTTACTCCCTTGCCTGGATTAAGTATATTGCTCATTTTGTCTTATGTAATGTAACCATGCAAGACATGGCCTTTAGCTAGACAAGCTAAGGCATTTAAATATGTATAGTTTATAAAATTAATTAAAACATTTCAGTAGACTATTCACACAGAATGCAGTCGAAATGAATAGGTAGTTTTGAGTGGGAGTAAAAATCCCATTGAGGACCTAAGACTGGTCCCTGAGGAACACCCACTCAGAGCCAGAAGCATTTACTCTTTTGACCTTCAATTGGCATAGAGTATATCTGTTAATTTTAATAGGAGGCCACACATTTTTGCTTTTAGTTGTTTCCTAAAGTAGACAATAAACCTTTACTGCTCTATAGATGATCCATATGTTTGGTTAAACTTGCCTTGAACCCCACTATTTTATAGTGGGATAAGCATGACATAAACATTCTGTTATGTATTGTCATGACAGATTATGTCCAAAGTGTAATGGTGTTATCACTATAATGTCATGCCTCCAGTCATGACCTCTAGCCATTCCTGCATAAACCATGTACCTATATACATTACATGTCCAAATGTTTGTGGACACCCCTTCTAATGAATACATTCAGCATTGAGCTGTGGAGCAATGGAACTGTATTCTCTGGAATGATGGTGCTCTGTCCAATACTTTTCAGATGAGTTGTGGAGTTGGGCACGATGGGTGTGGTGATCTTCCAACATCCTGACCTCACTAAAGCTCTTGACACTGAATGCAATCAAATCCTCACAAAATCCAAAATCTAGTAGAAAGCCTTCAATAGACAGTAGAGAAAGTTACTCCAAGAAAAGAAGAACTCATTTATAATAACCTTGATTTTGGAAGAAACTGTTTAGGAGCAGGTGTCCCAATACTATTGTTTTCCTTATAGTGTATATTGAGTCATATTTGCAGAGTCTTGCCATTGTTGTGTGCAGTCTAGCTGTGTTGTAGTTATTCTCTTTTTAGTTTTTGGATGCTGGTTCTGTCTGTTTTGGACTGTGAATACTGTCTTGCGTCTGATATTCTGCTGGCTGTTGTCCAACCTCATGGCTGTTTATTCCAGTGTTCCCTTGAGCCTGCCAATTGTAAAAAATGCTTTATACTCATACTTTCAACCAACCCACCTGATAACTCCATCCAGACAGTAGCTGCAGGAGACTGGAAGGTAACTATTTACAAATACATTGCAGGAGTGGTCAAAATAAAACAAAGCAGGAAAATTATGTAATTAATCATAATGTTCCACATATTTTACAATTGCACTTGTAACACTTTTTTAAACAGTACTTAATGTTAACGAATGTAATTTTCATGAGTAACAATATGTAATATGGCCCATACTGTAGAATACTTGTTACATCTAACTAAAAGCCTTTTTAACTGAGGCTATCAGACCAAATTCTTTACAGGAGAAAGATAAAACATTTAATGGAAGTTAATGTAATTTGATTTTGTGACATTCCTATCAGACAATTCACAATAAAATGAAATATCAGAATATTATAACCCCCCCTCATTTGGAATGAAATCACAGATGCTGTATGACAGGGTTTGCTGCTTATATAAATAAGCGCGCACATCAGTCAGTTGTGGCAGAATGTAAAATGATCATCATGGGATGAACATGATCTGACTGATTTGCCAATTTGAATGTATTTTTTGTACATTGAGTGCCTCTCAACAGGCTATTGATGCCAGAGTGGACGACTTCATTGAGTGGTACAGAGCAATTGATGCTCCACCGTGGACCAATTAACCTCTATAATGAACACAGGGGTAATGCTGTAAGAGTCAGGGATCATCATTGAGTGAACACTGTTACATCTGGGCTCATAAAACAGAATCTCGGTTAAGTTTGTCATAATATTCTGATATATTTGTATATATACACAGTGTTAAAGACGGTGTTAAGGTGCAATACAGCAAGAAAAATACTGTGACATTCTACAGTACGTTAGTGATGTGTTGAACTAGGATGTAGCAGACTTCAGCAGTTTAGACCTGCTTCACCAACAACCTCATATACTGTTAAATTCCAACTCCAGCAGGTAAAAGACACAGTCTATGTAGAGTCCATGTTCCTGAGTGAAAAGGTGTAAGACTGATGTGAAGAGAGAGGTTAAGAAGCAAGAGAGATTGAACGAGAGATCTTTTCCTTTAAGATGCTGATAGAGAGTAAGCTATAGTGAGTGGCAGAGATGGATGGAGGATAATGTGGGAAAGGTAAAGAAGGTCATCTGTTTATGGCTTAAAGTCTTTTTTTCTCCACACAACTAGCCTGTGTACATCTAATGCTGAATGGATCATTTGATTTGAGAAAAGATTGCAAAAGACAATGTGGCTGTCTGACCCAAAAACAAACATCAATGCTGTGAGAATAATGCTCAGAAATGTTGACCTTTATTCAACAAAAAATGTTTTACCGTCTAAAAAGTCTGAGTTTTGCATTGAAATCTGAAAGCGTTTATTGATTGTGTTCATACATAATCGGGTGGTGAAGCTGGCAGTTCTGAATAAAGCATTTTGTTGCTGAGTTGCTGAGAAAAAGACACCAAAGGAGCAGAAGTAGAGGAAAGAAGAAAAGTTTTAATGGCCCATATAGATTTGCTTATAGCCTCTACTATAGTTTGTGTCAGACTGCAGACTGCAGTAAAATCCTTCAAACAGAATTCTCTTTCACCTTCCTAAGAGCTCCAATTCAATGTGCGTGGCAAGCACAAATAAACGTAGCATTTGACTGCGGGGCTATCAGACGTGACAATCTTCCAGCGATAGCCACAGCCATACCACTGTGACCATCCAATTTTTCAGCCTGTTTGAGGGTGAGGCAAAAATAGATACCTGCCATAATATTTACTGGGCTGCACATTGACAAATGCAGTGGAAAAAAGAGGCTTCTGCAGAGCTTTTATGGTGTAGAAGGTTTAAAGAAGTACAGATCTGTTTTTTAGATTCCAAGAGCTGAGATTGTAGTGGAGCACTAAATATGGATTTTAAAGATTTCTGTCTTTCATTTGACCAGAAACAATACACCATACTGAGGGCTGAGTCATACATTCACATTCAAAGGCCCTGTTTCAGTGCTAACCAAGACATTTTTCTGTTCTCTGTCCCAGATCCAGGTGATCAGCTTTGTGACTGAACAGAACTGGGACTCTCTGGAGGTGTTTGATGGGGGTGACAACACAGACACCATGCTGGGCAGCTTCTCAGGTGGGCTGCCATCTCGCTATGCCAAATGACTCATTACTGATGTACCATTTATTTATTTATTTATTATTTTTTAACAAGGTGTCCTATGGAAACTGCATAGCTGCAGTGGGGTCTGTATTATTATTATTATTATTATTATTATTATTATTATTATTATTATTATTATTATTATTTCTATTATTATTATTATTATTATTATTATTATTATTATTATTATTAAATTGTAAAGAGTTATTCTTGTTTTGTTTCTTTGGTAGCAGTTTTTAAAAGAACACATTAATCCAGAGTTTCAGACTTTCAAATTCTCGGGCACAGATTCAGATGCCTTTTTAAAAAGGTTACGATGCCTTGTTTTCCGATAAAATGCAGCTCTACTATGTCTCTTGGTTGCCTTTGTCATGAGCTAGTGTCACAGTGGAGGTTGTTGTTTTCTTTCTCTGCTGGAGTAGAACCAAGCACAAATGTTACACGTGCCCTAGAGAGAGATGGGTGAATAATAAATCTGCAATTAATAAATTACCTTCTTGTACTTCACATGGAGAGTGTGTGTGCGCAGCCTGCCTGCAGGCTCTACAGGGGGTGGCTTGATTTGCTCCCAGGCTTTTACCCAAGCTGTGTAGACAGCGTGGATCGTACACATATGTACATATATAAATATGTATTGTTTTCTTTTTTTTCCGCACCATTTGAAAAGACTGCTCATACACTTTACATTTTTTTCCCCTGAATTAAGATTGCAATTAAAATGCAATGAGTTATGTTTGTTGTTATGTTGCTAGTTTCTCTGAGCTTCTGAATGTTGAATCTGATGTGTAGAGTTATTTTTGATGTTGCCATTAGAGACATGCAAGTGTTTTCTCTTGCTACATATGCTTCACTTTAAAAAGGTGCTGTATTTCTCTGCAGGTACCTCTGTGCCAGTGCTGTTGAACAGTACCTCCAACCAGCTGTACCTTCATTTCTTCTCTGATATAAGTGTGTCTGCAGCTGGTTTCAGGCTGGAATACAAGAGTAAGTTTTTAGCTTCATTCTATTCTCATGTGGCCTTTGGAGATGGAAGCATATGATATGTAGAAATGTTTATTGTTTATTCTTACTCATTTGCAGCTGCACATAATAAAATAATCTAATGTAACATATTTTCTATTTATATTAGATATTCCAGAATTTGATTAATTATTAATAAAATAAATAAAAATTAATTAATTAGAATTCAATTAATTATTTTAAATCATGCATTTATTAGTGTATTTGTTTTTTATTATTTACAGTCATTGATAAATTGTTACAGGATTGTATTTTTATTATTTAAATTAAATAAATACAAAGAATAAAATTATTGGTAGCCAGTTGTTCCATATTGTAACTGTCCAAAGAAGAACAAATATTTCCATTTTGTCTGCATAATGTGAGCTCAGCACAATTTAAATTGTGTGAAAATGTAATGAGAATTGGACTAATGGAAATGCTGCAAAATTGCTTTGGATAAAATGTCTTTTATATTAGCTTACACTGGAAGTAAAGTCAGTTTCGCCTTTCCTGTAATTTGGAGATACGCGTTTTATCTTGGACAGTGGCAGTATGCTTGCTTCCTGATTCATTCATTCATTCACTCAGTGAGTGACTGATTTATTAATTCATTCAGTTCTATGTGTATAATATTCATTCACTGATTTCTTACATCCTCCTCTTTTCTACCTCCATTCAGCCGTGTCTCTCACAAGTTGCCCTGAGCCAGTTATACCTATGAATGGGTTCAAAGTGGGTGAGCGCTTACAGATGAACAACGTTGTGTCCTTCCAGTGTGATCCTGGATACACTCTGCAGGTGAGTCTGATTTATGTTTGGCCATTATAAGTGCTCAGTACAAAAACACTCTCTGTGAAGCTGAGTATGACACTGTGATGCTTTGAGGGCTTGGCTTTGAGCCTCACTTCTAAGAGTTTACCACCAAAAAGAAGATCAAAGCACAGTTCGGAGTGCACTGAGAAAAAGGCGTGAACTACAAAGCTGTAGAAGCTAAAGACAGGAGGCAGGGAGCTGTGGAAATATTGAATGAATGAACAAATGTATCACTGAAAGATTGAATTTGATTTTTGTTTTTGATTGCAGGGAGTGTCGCACATCACCTGCATGCCAGGAACTGTGCGGCGCTGGAACTACCCTCCACCACTCTGCATTGGTATGGGTTCCCGGAGTGATATGAAACAACCTCTTTTCTTTCATTAAAGACCTTGTCAAAAGATGGTTCTTTAAGTAACAGTACATTAGATGTGCTGTGAACCTTTTCAACCCTCAGTTCTTTAATAACATGCACTACAATGCAAACTGGTCAAGTTGAGTTTTTGACGTTATTGAGGTGTGAATATTTCATTCATATACTCTCACCAGTTCATTAGGTACACATATCTAGTATCTACACTACATTCTATCAGCTCCACTGACCATACAGCTGTAGTTCTACAATTAAAGACTGTAGTCTGTAGGCTGGATAGCTTTGGCTGGTGCACTATTTTTGCTCCAGCAGTGACACTGAGGTGTTTAAAAACATCATCAGCTCTTCTGTAACACCACCACACTGCGGTAAGATTAGAGGTACACAGCATGGAATCAAAGTGAGATGTTACAAAACTCAAGACTGAACAATGACGTGATAACAGCTGAGATCTACAATACAAAAGTGTGGTGACAATACACAGAACTATGGTGATAAAACAGTGACAGCCCAGACTGTGAGACATAAGGGAACCTAAATACCACATATAATTAGACTTGGGATTGGATAACAGGGCTGTGTGGGTCACAGGAAAAGATGAGAGTGTGGTGGGGGCGGAGACAACAGAGCGTAAACAGAACAGCATGTGTACACAAGACTAAGACAGGGCATGACGGAACAAGGATGTAGACAACAGAACGTAAACAAAGAACACATGGACAAAACTGAGGCTGTGGGAGGACAGCTTCTTATAGAATGATTTACTACCAAAGTAATATCTGCTCCGTGGTGGTCATGATCATTGAAGAACAGGGTAAAATGATGCTATAGAGGATCAGATGGACTACAATATGTAATTGTAGAACTACAAAGTGCACCTATATGGTCAGTGGAGCTGATAAACTGGACAATGAGTGTAAATAAAAGGCATGTGTACCATTGAGTGCTTATGAATGATGTATTCACTGGGTTACCTTGATAAAAACTGGGTCTCGCCACTTGTCATTGTACACAGGCAGTGCAACGTGGTTTCGCAATTTAATTGTGCAATTTAAACTTCAGTGGCATTGGGATTACTGATGCTTCATGCACTTTCAAGGCTACAAAACACCACTCGTACAAACACTGTTTACAATTCTGTACCTAAATAGTTTTGACATTCGAGTCTTGTCTTTCCTGCACCAAAAGCTGGATTTGAGGTTGTTTTGCCTCTGTCTGTCTGTCTGTCTGTCTTGTTAAAATGGATCCCATTCCTTAGTTGATCAGCACTCAGTTTCACAGTGACTGGCATGTCATTAAGAGGCTCTCAAGGCCACTCATCTCTCTTTTAGCTCTCATGTGGGGCTCTCTCAAACAGCAATAACAACATCAAGGCCTTGTGCAACAGTAAATACTAATCAAACCATGACCGTTGTAGATTCAGTCCCACCAGTGCATGAACAGGTGCATGTGTGTATTAAAGACAGAGCAAGGTTAAGGTAAAGAGGCTAGAATGTGTGCCACAATTCCTGCTCATAGCTCTTGACAAACATGAGTAATGGCTGTGACCTACTCTATCCTAATTAGTTCCGTCTCACGCTACGATTGGCGGAACTACCAGAGAGATTCATGACTTGTACCGGCATCAGCAGTTTCCTGATTGCCCCTGATTGTCCAGACACACAGTACATTTTGAACCTTTCCATTCTCTGTTGGGGATCCGGAGCTTTGTAGGGCTGTATTCACAGAGCCTTGCCAAGGCTTTAATCAAAGTGACGTTGGAATCAATCAGTGGCTTAGGCTTGGAGCTCTGTAGACTCCGAGAGAAGAGCGTGAGAAGGTGTGCATCACTCGCAAAAGGAAAAGGAGAAGGACTTTTGAAATTGAAAGCTAGAAAGCTACTTGAGGCCTTTGATGCCGATGAAAGGTCAATGGATCGTCTTCATAAATGAAAAGCGTGTTCCTATTATTACGTCAACAGAAAAAGAATGTACGGTATTACATTACTTCCTCTTCCAAAATGCTTTAAAGGGCTAAAACATGAAGCTCCAAACTATTGATCTTAATGTACGTATGTTTTTTATATAGTTGGAAAATATGTCTTCTTTGTTGTTTATCTACTACCTCTAAGGTATTTTTTTCTCTTTTGTCTTCCTCAAATGCAGCACAGTGTGGGGGGATCAGAGAGGAGATGGAAGGAACCATCCTCAGCCCTGGTTTCCCAGGAAACTACCCTAGCAAAAGTGAATGCACTTGGAGGATCTATCTCCCAGTTGGCTATGGTGAGGACACAGCTACTGATGTGTGAATGTTGCAGACTTGTCACAAATGGAATTCTAAATCTTGTGAGAAATAGTACTGATGGTCATAAAAATGCTAATACTGACAATCATTACACCTTATTTTTCATTTAAACAGGAGCCCACGTCCAGTTTCTCAATTTCTCAACTGAGGCCAACCATGACTTCCTGGAGATCAGAAACGGCCCTTTTGACACCAGCACTGTGATTGGCAGATACAGCGGGCAGGATGTGCCAACTTCTCTTCTGACCACATCTCATGAAACCACTGTGTATTTCCATAGTGACCAATCTCAGAACAAACCAGGATTTAGATTTGATTACCAAGGTAAAGAACTGCGTTTTAGTGGGTTTACTTTGCAATACCCTTATGGGCGATTAACATTAGATCAAAGTTTAAAATTAAACTCTATATAACATTTAGAAAAGCAAATAACATCAGTATTGCGGTTCATCAACATCTGAGGCAAAGTACTTATTGAAAGCTTTTCCAAGTTGCCTGGTCTGTCAGTCCCCCACTATGGTAATGAGTCTCTGTAAAGCTGTAGATGGAGCTGATCAGGTGGAGGCCTAAAAGTGCTTCTCTCAGTAATGCATTCACTGGGTCGTATGTCGTATAAAAGAGAGTTTCTGGAATTAAACTTTATCTCAGAAAAAGCCAAGTGTAATAGGTGCTGGAATTTATATTGTAATTCAATAAACGTCTGTGAAATTGAAATGCACTATCAGTATTTACATAATTATTTGAGCATTAGCATATAAATCAGTCCTTATATTCAGCGACTCACACTTTTGCAGAGCCTATATGCTTTATTTCTCAGGAAAGCTGCTGTGATCCATAGAAATCAATTTGAGTCCGATTTATATCTATGGGTTTTCTGTATTCCTCCACCATTATTTAGTATTTATTAATTATTTACTTATTTAGAAGAGAATCAAGAGGTGCTGTAGTGATCATTTCAAACAGATAGAGGACTCAAATCAACCTCAAATAACTCTTAAAATATGGGATGGAAAGACGGATAGACACTCGATGTGTGTTCCAAATGTCTTCAGTAATATTTTCACGCTAATAAATGAAAAGTGACAACTTTCCAGCATGTGTGGCTTCTCTTGCTGAGAGAAAACAGTTATATTGTTCCCCTGTAGGCTTTAAATGTACAATATTTGAATAGCATGTGCAGTGGCAGTCCATATTGTAATTTTAGGTTGTTTTCTTATTATTCCTGACTGTGCCCAGACTTACTTTTCTAAGCTTACATTTAAAGCTATTCTTCACCAGTGCTCCAAGCTATTTAAATGTCTCAGGCAAAATGTGGCTCATATGAAAGCTTTGAACTGAATTGAAGTTCTGAAAGGTATAAAACTTCCTGTTCTCTCAGTGCTTTTTCAGCTTATCAAAACCAGGCATCTGTTCTCTCTGGTTCCAGGCCTCTTATCGATTGGGATTGCAATCACAAAAACATTATTACAGGCAGCAGTCCAATCTTAGACTCAGACAAGCTGTTTTTTTGATGGACTTCTAAGATTGGTTTTGTGTTTGCCTGTCTTTGTCCCTCAGCCTATGAGCTCCAAGAATGTCCAGACCCTGAGCCCTTTCACCATGGTGTGGTGGTGGGTGCTGGGTACAACGTAGGACAGTCCATCTCCTTCGAGTGCTACCCAGGCTACCAGCTCATGGGGCAGTCCATTTTAACCTGTCAGCATGGCACCACTCGCAACTGGGATCACCCCTTTCCTCGCTGTGAAGGTACAACTCATTAATTTTTTATATAGTCATGATCATCCTTACAAATATTGCTTTTCAAAAAAGGATCTAGAAATGGCTCACTTCAATCAAAACTAAAGTTCAATTTAATTTAGGTTTAGTTCAATTTAATTTAGAGTTAATTCATTGCAGGAACTAAGCTTAGCTATTAGTGCATCCCCAAAAATTTGAGTATAGTAAAAAAAAATTCAAAAAGGTACTGGAACTGTCGTGTAATATTTATTGCACATAACTTGACATATTTCAAGCCTTTTTATGTTTTAATGTTGATACTGTTTGAATAATAATTGACTCAAACTCCAAATTAATTGTGACCTTGTCTGGTAAACTCGGCCAAAGTCGCTGGTTAACTTATTGACATATTGTTTTGTTCAGCTTGTCACTCACTTTACAAAAATAAGCCGCTTGGTTTTTTTGCTGTAAATGAAAGACAGTAGTCTTAAATATCTGTCATAGTGCATGTTTGTATTAAAAACAAAACTTAAACTCACCAAAAAAAGTTGTGTTTTTTGGGGGCAGAAAGCCATTAAAAAAAATTAGCAGATTGTACCCAAAAAATGGGTTTCCGTGACCCCTCAAATCCTGATGTAGAACTACTTCTACTGCAGAGGTATACAAGCTTGTTTGGGTGTCATCCGACTCCTCAACTACTTCTCTTCACTGTAGAAATGTGTTTGAGCTCATGTATCCATCCACCAAATGTGAGCAGGTCACATATCTTCCACTGATGTAAACAAAGCAACTTTAGTCGAATACTACAAAGTATATCTCACCCAGTTTAAGAGATAATCAGCTGAAACTTAGCACTCTTTACAAATATGCATATAACTTCTTTTTTTTTTACTTTTTTTTTTTTAATAAGATTTTTTTAAAAATGACTTTGACTGGGTTTTCCCAGACGGGGTCACAAAAAGCCTAATAATTTGAGATTCTGAATTTCTGATTTGCATGTGCTATAAGCCACATAACATTAAAACACTAAAGAGAAATGTTACTTCATGTGCAATGAATACGAAATATAACAGCTTTTCTTTTTATATTAAATTGTGAACAACAATGAACTTTTTAACATAGTTCTATTTTTTTAGTCGTGTATTTTCTCCTGAATGGGTGATTCAAAAATATTCTCCATTCAAAATATTATGTAGTACAGGATTTGACTTTATCCATAATTGGTAATGTTAACGTCTATACTTTTCTCTTTACAGTCCTTATTTACATGGAACATAAATTGCAAAATAGCCTTGAATGTATTCATTGAAGTCACATATGAAATAAAATGTGTAGCATATTTGCTCTTTAGTAGGTACAGGTAAGTGCTTCATTTGTTAGATTTGGACCAAAATAGAACCTTGACATAAAGCATGCTTGAAGACATTATGTAAGTTGCTGGAGGACTCACCTGTTACTAAGCGAAGCTTAAGTCAGCCCTGATATGTGCAATTATTTCTCTGCTCTGTGCTTTGACTTGTAGGCAGAACAAAGTGTCAGTGGAAATATTCAGATATATTCACTCGAACCACCTGAATGAGCCCACGTGCTCTCCTCTCACACTTAGGGCACAGCACAATCAATACTTTCTGAAAGGCATGATGGAGGGTAGAGGAAGAGGAATTGGCCCTCATTCAAACATCTCATCCTTGGCCTAAATTATTCCACTCATTTTCTATTGCTTCCATACAGAGAGTAAAATAAACAGTGAGTCATGTGGTGTGAGCGTGGGGGCTTGTGAATGGGTGCAGGGGAAGAAAGGCTGTTTGGGGACACACGCCATGTGCTGGAGAGTGTTTACTCTTGCATTGCAGTGACTGGGCTTTGGAGCATGGCCGTGCTAGTTAGCATAACTGAAGAGAATCGCACGAACAATACTCGTATGTCCTATCAGGCAGGCAAAGAAAAGTGTTCAGCATACAATTTTGTGACACTTACTGATCATTCAAGCATCCTTCTGCCCACGTCCTTGTTTGACATGAAGGTATGAATGCACATTGTGATGCGGTAGATTCTTGAGACTTGAGATGTTTTGTTTTAATGCCCAAAACTGATACTCATAAGAGAATATACAGTATTTATAAGAAACATTAAGACACCTGCAGTAATCTTTAAAAGAGAGAGCCAACTTGTATTGATGGCTTTGGAGGAGTTTAGGTTTGCATCTGGATATTTGTAGTGTGTGGACCTACTTAAGATTCAAAGACATTCTCATGAATTCTGAAGTCTTTTGATGCATGTAGCTGCATATATTTGCAACGAATGCCTCCCAAAGCCCCAGGCAGTCCACAGATACAGGGGCTGTATTTGTGTTGCTTTCTGACTGTTAAAGCGGCAGATCTTTGGACAGAACAGGAAGATGGTGCACGTATACCTGAGGTGTCAGCCAGAAGTGAAATAGTGGTGCTTGACCTCAGGGCATGCTGGAGTGACCCAGTGCTTAGACAGCAACAGGAAGACTCCAAAGACAATCTAGTTGATTTCCCACCTCCAGACTCAGTAAAGTGCACACTCCAGTCGTAATCTCAGTGCTGCAAAGGTAGGTTTTCGACAGGTGGTGGAAAATTGGCCTTGGGCAGTGCACCGGTGCTGACATTGTGTTCTCATGCCAAAATGGTACTCCATTATATTTTACTATATATTATACTCCATGATTTCCATCGTTTATTCCACCAAGCAATTTACAAAGGTGGCACAATGCCCTCTAATTTTAATAGCCAGCCATCAACAATGTCCATTGTGGTGTGGTCATTTGAATTGTCTTATGAGAGGCAGGTGTTTAAGGCTCGGTTTAACAAAGACCTTACTGTGTACCATTCAAAAATGTGTTTTATTGCTTTTGCAATAAAAACTATATGTCCAAATGTTTGCAGACACCAGTGTTTGTTTTTTTGTTTTTTTGTCCACCACCACCTGGGCATAATAAAGTTTTATTCCAAGAGGTGCTTGTCTAGTCCCTGTAGAGAAGTCAATAGAACAGGACTCTCTGGAGCAGATAAACATGAACCTATTGGAACAATGCCTAATGCAAGGTGCCTAGAGGGGTTTGAAGCCCCCCCAACATTGAGCAGTTGAGCACTGGAACTGTGTTCTCTGGAATGATGGTGCTCTATCTAATACTTTTAGGATAATTTGGGGAGTCAGATTGAAGTGGGGTGATGATCATCCAACATCCTGACACTTTGTCACTGAATGCAATCAGAGTCTCACAGTAAAGCTCTAAAAACGAGTAGAAAACCTTCCTTGTACGCTACTTTTGTCCATGTAGTTTATGAGTCTTTTACTGGAATGAGGTTGAGAATGGAAGCTGGATCTTGATGATGTCCTTTTGTAGTGATGGTAATTGTCTCATCAGTAATGGATGTTCTTCATGTGTCCAAATGAAGCCAAATAGCGTAATTATGATGCACAGCACATTCAAACTGAGGTAAAACCACACTTTCACCAGCCAGAGAAAAAGTGGCAGGAGAAATTGCTGTCAATTGGCACAGTTAGGCCATTACTGAAGCTCCAGTGTTTCTCCTTGGTCTTTGAGTATTGAGCAGAACCTGCTAGAAAGTGGTTAGAGAGCACTTAAGAAGTGAATGACATTTTTTGATGGCTGTAGAATATCAACAAACATCTCTCTCTCTCTCTCTCTCTCTCTCTCTCTCTCTCTCTCTCTCTCTCTCTC
>BRDA01012780.1:0-23801 GCA_036984385.1 Crenuchus spilurus | reverse complement strand
CCCCAGAAAAAAAAAATCCTGGGCCGATCAATACCATCACTGCACATTTCTGCTCGGTAGTGTGGTGTACTTTTAATCAATGTCCTGATCGATACTTCATTTAGCAGGTGAGGTGAGGGGAGAGGGCACACAGCATTAGGGATTAACAAAGAAATGAGAAGGAAGTGAAAGTCCAAGGCAAAATTCACGAAGGAAAGGTTGCTATCAAAGTAGAGCAGCTGAGAGATCTGGGATGCAGGGACTGTGGTAAACGCTCACACTGGGACGAGGATGTGTGAATGCCTGTGAGCAGGTGTCAAATTGGGCTGGAATGATTCCATCTAGGGGTAGACAAAATGACATTATCAGGGTCTGCTTGCCTAAAAGCCTCTTTCACATATACGCAATCAGCCATAACATTAAGAACACCTACTTGTGTGGACTTGTTCATGTTATCAGCTCCACTGAGCATACAGGTGCACATTGTACTTCTACAATGACAGACTGTAGTTCATATGTTTCTCTGTGTACTTTATTAGCCTCCTTTCACCTGTTCTTCAGTGATCAGGACACCCACAGGACCACCATACAGTAGGTATTATTTGTGTGGTGAATCTTTCTCAGCACTGCAGTGACACTGAGGTGGTGGTGGTGTGTTGCACTGGTACAAGTGGATCAGACACAGCAGAGCTGCTGCAGATTGTAAACACTGTTTGTTTTGGTCATCCTCAAGTCTTCCATTGGTGGTCACGGGATGCTGCCTACAGCACTCTCTTGGCTGGATAGTTTTGGTTGGTGGTCTCAGTCCAGCAGTGAAACAGAAGTGTTTAAAAACTCTGCTTTGTCTGATCCACTCATACCAGTGCAACACACAATAACAGACACAGCCATGCCAGTGTCACTGTGGTGCTAAGAATGATCCACTACTTTCAGATAATACCTAGTCTATGATGGTCCTATCCATTGAAGAACAGCATGAAAGGCAAATAAAGTATACAGAGAAACAGATGGACTACAGTCTGTAATTGTAGAACTAGAGTGTGCACCTATAAGGTCAGTGGAGCTGATAACATGAACAATGAGTGTAGGTACAAGGAGGTGGTTTTAATGTTATGGCTCATTGGAATTAAGCAGTAATTAAACTGGAAAGGGTTAAGTATGAACACTTAACAGAACACAATACCAGTAAGGTGTGGTTTACAAGCAAAATGAAGTTTATATGAAAATGTTGTTTTACAGGTTTTAGTTGAGTTTTGAATTTAGATTCTCAAAGAAGAGTGTAATTAGTACATTATCATGCGAGAAGCAGCACAAATCTACTGTGCTTTTGTGTTACGCCTCCTTTTCTCACAAGAAGCCATTGCCAGGAATAGCATAACAACACTGTGACACTTTACAGTCCAGTGTATTGTGAGACAAAAGTCACAGGAGAGTATTTTATACAGGATTCAAAAATGATGGAGCTGTTGGCCATTTGTGCTGAGAAGGTCACATCTTTTTACACTCTATGTCCAAATGTTTGTGGACACGCCTTCTAATGAATGCATTCAGCTATACACACACACACACACACACACACGCACACACACACACACACACAAAGCTTGTCTAGTTCCTGTATTGCTAATAGGACTAATGGATAATTATGAACCTATTGGAACCCTGCCATGGCAGACATGAGCTAGAGGGGTATAAAGCCCCCCAGCATTGAGCTGTGGAGCAGTGAAACAGGTCTGTAATGATGGTGCTCCTCTCAATACTTTTAGGATGAGTTGGTGTGTTGGGGATGAAGGACATCCTAATACTCATCACTGAATGCAATCAAATCCTCACAGGAATGCTCCAAAATTCCAAAATTTAGAGTAGAAACAGTTTCTCCAATAAAAGTATGGTACATTCTTCGTTTAATTTCTTTGATTTCATAAGAAACAATGAATGACAGGTGTCCCACTCCTTTTGTCCATGTAATATAAATGGAACTAGTTAACCAATCAAGTTCCACCACTTTCCAAATACCAATTTAACCCCTGCCTGTGAGAACAGGCTTGCCTTTAGTCAGTGTGCTGAATCACATTGATTATTTCCCCATGACTCCAGCAAGACCGAATCAAACATCGGCATGGGATCAGGAAGCGTGGGAGGGGGGGGTTTGATTTTTGATGGACAAGGAGCATTTAAATAACCAAAGCAGAGCAACTCCTTCCAGAGAGATTTCTAGTTCCAGTGGACTTGGGTGTGGAGCAGACACATGGAGAGGGAGTGGGAGCTCAACTGGGAGGAGTTTCAGCCATGTTCTATTACCCAGCGGGTTCGTTTGTAAATCGGGTATCTGTGTCACTCCGCCCCTGTGTCGGTTCCCCCCATCCTCTGTTTTTCCCTTCCAGGATAAGGTTATGCCCTTATCTTACTGGAACATACCAACCCAGGCCTCGCTTGCTAACAGGCTTTCTTACTTAATCTCAGGCCTTGGTGAGTCGCATTAAGGAAAGAGCAGCAGCTTTTTTTCTGCTTCAACTGGAATCTGGTTTTGTGGAATCGTTATTCATGGTGTCTCTCTCTCTCTTATTTATTTCATTCTGTTCTTGCCTTGCAGTACCCTGTGGAGGGAATATTACATCAGACAACGGAACCATCTTCTCTCCTAATTATCCAGAGGACTACCCCAGCTCAGTGGATTGTACGTGGCTGATCACGGTGGCCCCTGGTCTAGGCGTGCGCCTCAACTTCACCCTGCTGCAGATTCATGGGCCTCATGACTTCATCACTGTGTGGTAAGCTAGCTATCAAAGCATGTTTCTCAGTACTACAGGCCCCATCTTGGTTACTCTCTTGGCTCAAAGATGTTGTTGCTCACTGTTAGTAAGGACTGATGTGTGACCAATTTAATATCTCAGTTCTGACATACTGAAGCAATATTTCCCATAAGAAATAATGTAAATTCAATTAATTTTATATAGAATAACTGTAGTTTGGGCCCCCGAGTGGCTCAACGGGCAAAGACGCTACCACTATGACCCGAGTATCGTGTTCAAATCCCGGTCATGCTGTTTGCCATCAACAGCCGGGGCCAAAGTGAGCAAAAATTGGCAGTGCTCTCTCTGGGCGGGTAGATGGCGCTCTCTCACTATCACTATCACTTTCACATTGCAATGTTCACTGGCTCAGGCATCTACTGGTTGGTCCAATCAGAGCTGGGACCCTGTGTGCCTTCCTCCGAGCGTGTTAGGCTCTCCAGTGACGGTGCATCAGCGGTGATTCGAAAAAGAAGCGGTGGCTGCATCACATTCAATGGAGGAGGCTTGTGCTTGCTTGCACCCTCCTAGAATAAGGGACATTGCAAAGTCATGGGGAGAGGCCTAACGGAGGGGATGGGCTAAAAAAAAAGAATAACTTTAGTTTTACATACAGAAAACAATGAGAAATAAATATAAAAGACTAATGAAATGGATAAATGAACATTTAACATCACTCTAAAGGGTTTACGCTCTGTTTTAGAGTGTACCGGTGTGGTCCAGCCAGCAGTCTTTGTTTTGTACACTAGTTCTTGGCCACTATTTGTTCTCGCACCCGTTTTTAGGCAATAGCGCTGCGTCCGTTGCTTTAGTGTGACATATTTTAGTTTGTTTTGAGCATTATCAGCGAGAAACAAAGCCAGTATGAACAACGAATGGTGAGTGACAAACACGTGGGTGGATGCTTTGTTATTGCACAATTAGCGACGATTCACGTGAGCACAGCGACTAAAACTGAGTGGATGAACGATAACTGGGACAAAATTTCCCCAAAGAAAAGTCAACGATAACCGAATTGTACGATAACCAAGGTTCCACTGTAAATTTGATAGTCTCCATTGCTCTTTACTGTGTATGTAAATTCCATGATGATTGCACCAAAAGAAATATGCCCAAAATAACTTAAAAAAAATGTCTGCATCCATTGACTTTCATTGAAAGCAAAGTACGTTTTTTCTTTCTCCTGTAAAGTTATCATTTTGGAAGATATCTGTTTTTGCAAACATTTCAAATTGTCCCAATGTGCAGAGCAGACAACTCAATTAGTATATACTGTATATGCAAATAACCAGAGAGATAGTACTAGCATTGGTCATCATAGCACACAGTACAGTGCTTAGCCATGAGATATTGAGGCTGAGACTAAGTGTTGACACTTGATGCACCACTGAGAACATCTCCTTTTTTCTCATGTTAGCTACACATTTAAGATTTAATTAAGATGAGGGACAATTAAATAAAACCAAGAGTACGGAGGACATCAGATGGTCTGTGTAGCTCCATCTGCATAATGAGGTATTGAGGTTGAGACTAGTTTCAGGTGTGTTGTCAGTTAGGATAGAATAAAAATGTGGACCATCTATAGGAGCCCAGGGAGGTGGAGAAACACTGAGAACTATTACTGTTATTATTATTTTTTTTTCTTCTGATGTTAGCTACACTCCTTATTGAAAGTTTTTTATTCTTTATACTGTATTACTCTGCTTCCTCACTCCCCTTGTCATACACTGTCAGGCTGGATCTCAGATTCAGGTGGATAATTCCTTGCTTTTATGTTGGATAATCTCCACACTGTTACTGCTTCCACTCATTCTCTGAAATCAAGTTTCATGGTTTCAGGTTGTGGAAAGTGCAGAGTAACCCTGCCATTCAAGGACAGATGGCTCTATCTTCTGTTCTTCTCTCTCTCCATCTGTTTGTCTCTCTCGCTCTCATTTTGAAAGTTCTATTTCATGTTTTTGGTTTCAATATTCTTTGAGGGTTTTTAATATATTTATTGATAAATTAAACAATGTTTTTGCTAAAACTGCACCATCCATTAGTAGAGTGATAGAATATTCTTGCATTTCAATCAATCAATCAATCAATCAATCAATCAATCAATCAATCAACCTTTATTTTCCCTCATTTTCAGTGCAGCATTTACAATGTAAAGGTATTTAAATATAAATTAAAAAGGTATTTTATATTAAACTAAAATGGCAAACAAAATAACAAAATAAAGAAAAATAATTATGAAAAAATGTAAGAAAGGTAAAAATAAAATAAAACCATGATAATAAATCATCTAGCAAGCTTTCAGCATAAAAAAACTATAAATAAACAAAAAAACTTTTAAAGAGTTAAGTAAATTGATTATAATAAGTTATAAAACAAAAATAAACAGTAATATGGATTAGATAAAATAAAATACAATGATTGGGAAAATAATGAATAATAAGGGAATACTAAAAATGCTTAAAATGAGAAAGGAAAATATTGTATTAACAGAGGAAGCATTGGGTCTCGCTAATGTGATTTAAGTCCCCTGCTTTTCTGAAAGTCCATTATGCACTCATCATGCTCCTGTGGAGTACCTTTGTTAATCACTTTTAGACAAAACTGAGGTACGACGTCACTTAATGGACCTTCCCCAGTGGTAAAAGTGCTTGCAGCAGCAGCCAGAAAAAGCTCAGTCCTGGCAGCTTGGCTACAGCTCAGCTAGCCAGCACTTACCCAGCCAACCAGCCAGCAAGGCTCTTTTCTGAATGGACAGGACAGGGTGTAATCTCTAGTGCACACTCAGACACACACCGACAGACGGTTTTTAAGCTGAATGGCTGTGGCTGAAATTGGTATCAGGAAGCCGCCAAATTGCCCCAGCTGCATCAGGAGACGGGCAATCAGGGGTCACAGGCCCTAAGATACTCCACCTGTTCAGTGCTCACTTACAGATGCTTTTTACACAGACTCAAAGACTGTAGTGACTGACATTGACTCTCTCATTGAGGCTCTTTGGCTACATTATGATCAGCAGAATAATCAGTGTGTCTGCATTCTAACACAATTCATGGAATTGCTGCTTTTTGGGAAAATTTATGACATATTGTACCAGAGCAGGAACAGACATTTAAGAATATTGATCTCATGATAAGTTCAGACAGGCTGGAAGTACAGTGCCAGTTAAAAGTTTAGACATGCCTACTGAATGCTTTCTTTATTTTTTTTTATGTTTTGAACATTTTGTAATAATATAGGCAGCAACATGACAGTCTTGAGGTTCAATTGGGAACTACAGTGTGGCATATTTATTTTTTTTTTTTTACAGTCATATTTGATATTCATCACATGTAAAGTGACATTTCAAGCTTGTTGATCAGTATGGCTTGTGGCTCATGAAAATAAAAAATCCAGAATGTCAAATTATTAGAATACTAATTACTATTCAACCAGTTGTTTTAAGCAACATCAAAAAAAGACATCACAAAAAGGGATATTTGGCTTTCGGGAAAATTTTATGGAAAACGTAAAAAAATCACACTACAGTAATATTATATCATGAATGTAGGGCTTAAGTAGAAGCATGCAGTGGTGATTTTCTCTTCTCACACAATTTATTTAAACAAAAGCCAACAACAGTGGTAAACCCCAACAAAAAATGTCAATGTCTCAATAACGTGTCATGTGCCCTTGAACATCAATTACAGCTTGACAACGACATCTCATGTTGTTCCCAAGTCAACTTATTGTCTGCTGAGGCATGGCATCCTACTCTTCTTGAAGGGTGGTCCTCAGGTCATTGAGGCTCTGGGATACAGAGTTATGAGCCTCTTCATGGCGACTCAGCTGATCCCAAGGGTTTTCTATGGGATTCAGGTCTGGAGAAAGTGTAGTCATTCCATTAGAGGTACCCCAGTCTCCACCAGCCATTCTCATCCTTGTTGAGCTGCAGTATTGTCATCTATGAACAAGAAATTAGGCCTGTGTTGTTCATGCAGAGGCACAATGACTGGAGTAATGATGGTAGTATGGGCTTGTCACTCTACCATTCACAGAGTGTAGGGAAGTTCTGTATTGACTAGACACACCTAACACCACCACCACCAAAGTCTGTCTGGTGACAACAGTGGCTGATGCATAGCCCCCTCCTTCATGTCTTCAACATCATTGGTGGTCATCATTTCAACTTTCATCAGCGAACAGTCCGCTGGTCCCTCATCCAGCGTAAATGCTCCCTGTCCCATGCAAGACAATGGCGCCCTTGCACGTCATTTAGCACAGTCATCTGCATTTTGCTAAAGATCACATGGACAAGTCAGAAGACTGTTGAAAGAATGTTTTGTGGACGGATGAGACCAAACAGAACTTTTTGTTTAAATGAAAAGTGTTATGTTTGGAGAAAGAGCCTTATCTCATCTGTGAAACATGGTGGTGGCAGTATCATGGTTCGGGTCTGTTTTGCTGCATCTGGGCCAGGACGGCTTGCCATTATTGATGAAACAATGAATTGTGAATTATATCAGAGAATTCTAAAGGAAAATGTCAGGACATCTGTCCATCAACTGAATCTCAAGAGAAGGTGGGAAGCAAGACAACGACCCCAAACACACAAGTCCTTCTACCAAAGAACGTTTAAAGAATAGTTGCTGGAAACGTTTAGTTACAGTTATTGCTATAAAGGGGGGGTCACGCCAGATACTGAAAGCAAAGGATCACATAGTTTTGCCTCTCACAAATATGTTATATTGGATCATTTTCCTCAATAAATAAATGACCAAGTAAAATATTTGTGTCTCATTTGTTTAACTGGGTTCTCTTTATCTACTTTTAGGACTTCTGTGAACATCTACATTTACATTTACAGCATTTAGCAGACGCTCTTATCCAGAGCAACATACAACAGTGCTTTATTCCCATAAGAGAATGTATCTGTGCTAGTAAAGACAGGTTAGAGTCCAAGCAACTCTTCAGTTCGGACATTGTTAGAACAGCCATTACTAATACTTAGAAGGGAGCAAGGATACACAGTTATCTACAATATGAGCATAACACATTACAACAAGAGATTTAAACTAGTGCTGACTTAAGTGCTCCATAAAGAGATGGGTCTTCAGTCTGCGTTTGAAGACAGTGAGGGACTCTTCTGTCTGAATAGCCAGAGGGAGTTCATTCCACCACTTTGGTGCAAGGACAGAGAAGAGTCTTGATTTTAGTTTCCCCGTGTCTTGAAGGATGGTGGGTCAAGCCGAGCTGTACTGGAAGCTTTATGGGATCGAGGTGTGACTCGAGACTTGACCATTTCATTCAGATAGAGAGGGGCTTGTCCATTTCTTGCTTTGTAGGCGAGCATCAGGGTCTTGAATCTGATGCGGGCAGTTACAGGAAGCCAGTGAAGTGAACGCAGCAGAGGAGTGACGTGGGAGAACTTTGGTTGATTGAAGACCAGTCGAGCAGCTGCATTTTGAATCAGCTGCAGGGGTCTGGTGGTGCTTAGAGGAAGACCAGCCAGGAGTGAGTTGCAGTAGTCAAGTCTTGAGATGACGAGAGACTGGACAAGCACCTGGGTAGCGTCCTGGGTCAGAAAGGGTCGGATCTGTCGAATGTTGAAAAGGAACCTGCATGACCGCGCCACATTTGCGAAGTGAGTAGAAAAAGATAGCTGGTCGTCAAGAGTCACCCCAAGGCTTCTTGCTTCTTGAGATGGCACGACGATGGAGTTCTCAAACAGGACAGGAAGTTTGAGATGCAGACCAGTCGTTCCAGGAATGAATAGAAGCTCAGTCTTGCTAGGGTTGAGCTTCAGGTGGTGGGTTTGATTATGTTTTAGGTCATATTTAAGCAGAAATATAGAACATTCTAAAGGGCTCACTAACTTTCAAGCAGCACTGTGTGTCATACACAGATATCCGTTTTTTTATATTAATGTGTTTTCAAATGTTTTCACCTGAATTATTCAACATGCTAATCATTTGTTCTCCTCAGGGATGGGCCTCAGGAGACTGTGCGTAAGCTGGGTGTCTTCACCGAGGGTGAGCCCAACGACCCACCCAGCAGCACGTCCAATCAGATCCTCATTCGTTTTCGTAGCAACTCAGAAAAGGGTGGACTCTTCAAGATCAACTACCAATGTACTTCTGCCTCTTCCACCTTCCTTCATACTAAACCAGATCATTGCTTTAATTTACACACACTCACGACTTTCTCTCTATCTCCAGCCTACAGGCTTCAGTTCTGCTTACCTCCTCCCATCATCCCTAATGCAGAGATTCTGATGGCCAGCAAAGAGTTTAAAATAGGTATGTGTGAATATATCCCATGTTTTTCTCATACAAATGTGCACACATGCAGGACACAAACACATGCAAACTGTAATATCCAGCATCCCAGGCTGCGGCAGGCATGTGCTGTATGGATACGGTGGCCTGTGCCAATGTAAGCGGAACATTTTGAACAGAGACGCAGGCTGCCAGTTCATTTTCAGGCTTGAGCGCCTCTCATTAATAATGTTCCCAGAATAGCAGAGGCAGCCACACACATACACACACGTACTCGCGCACCTCCCTCAGCACTAACACACAGCCTCTTCCAAAACTCACTTTGAGGGGAGAAATCTGCTTCACCGCCAGGACGGCGAATCCCACAGGACTGGGCTGATATGCTAACTCACCGCCAGAGCTGTGTTCCCTGTGGAGCATTAGGAAAATTAACAATCAAATAGGTTTATACAGAATTTTAAAAAGGAGCTCTCATCGCGTTACATAAAGCAGCATAATTATCCTGTATTTACTTGGTTTGGGCTTTTTTTTCTTTTGGTGTTAGTTGTGCTGTGCAGGTTTTGATTATCTGACTCGCAGTGCTTTTGTTTAGTTTGCATTTTTCGTCATGTGCTAAAATAACACTTCCTAGGCACTTTACTGTAGAAACATTTTTAAGCTTCATGCTATCTGCAGTTGGTCAGCCATCGTTATCACTGGACTCTTAAATCCAGTATTAAGTCTGTGTCGCTGCTCGACTGGCTCTTGACGGCTCCGCTGGTCTAAACCGGTCTAAGTGGTTTGCTCTGGACCAGCAGAGAGCTGAAATGCAACGTGTAATCAGGACTCCGTCGAGGTTTAAACACTGTCTATCTCTGGCTCGAACCCACACTGTTTCACTGATGTTTTGATCATTGATTATGCGCCACATTAGCTTAATTCACTGCTTTAGCAAAGGCTGTTGTCTTTGTGGCAAACACACAACACACACATGGATACACACAAACAGCTTCTGTGGGTAATTAAGTATGCTCTGGAAGTTGTTTGTTTACTACACTTATGTTAAAGGCAATATTATAACTGCTTGGATTGTACAATTTAATGTACAATTACACTCACTGTTCACTAGAGACACAAACATATTGTTTCTACACTTCCTGTCTGTTTTATCAGCTGCACTCTGTTAGGGAGTGTTATAGTAAAAGAGGGTCAGACACACCACCACCACATCAGTGTCACTGCAGTGTTGAGAATGATCCACCACCCAAATAGCACCTGTACTGTGGTGGTCCAGCAGGAGTCCTGATCATTGATAAACAGGTGAATGAAGACTAACTATGTATACAGAGAAACAGATGGACTACAGTCTGTAATTGTAGAACTACAAAGACCACCTATATGGTCACCGTAGCTGATAAAATGGGCAATTATACAAGGTTTGTGCATCATGGCCAGTGAGTGTAGTTTCTGCATTATTTAGCATGGGGTCGTGATTGTCATTGTGTGATTTTTTTTCTTCGCCGCTTTGCTGTGTCACTAAAGCTAAATGAATGCATGACAAATAGAAGGTCTTTTGGAGATGCAGCCTCAGGTAGAGATTGACGGTGCTATTAGGGTGAAAAGTGTGCTGTGCTGCTTCCTTAATTACACTGCAATGCAGCCCGGGCACGTCAACTCTTCCTTTTGTCTCTTTTCCCCCCTGTATCCTTACTGTCAGCCATTAAGTCAGACAGTGAAAGGAGATGCCCTTCATTGAGCCTTGAGCAAGACGGCGGTACAAAGTGCCGGTCACTGCTCCCGGGGATGTGTACACTCCTGAAAGATTTTCAATCCATTTTTGGAATCCGTACCCTCCATAATCCGTCATAAAGCTTGGCATGTGCCAGACCTGCATTAAAGAGAGTATTGATAAATCAATGCAGATTTTCAACACACTCGTCCTCTTGTCTCTCCACCCCCTCCTGCTCTTTTTCCCTGACTTTCTTTCCTTCTTGTCTCTCCACAGGTGATATCGTGCGCTACAGGTGTTTGCCGGGTTACCATATGAGCGGGAACAACATCTTAACCTGTCGATTGGGCACACACCTTGAGTTTGAAGGACCGCCACCTTCCTGTGATGGTAAGGCTTATAGAGATTACATTTTGTATTGATTAGTACTTACTGTTGCATTTCTAGACACTCAAAGCACTGTGACATTTAGGACAGACATTAGAGATTCGCCAATGGTCAGCATCCACCTGGATGTGATGGCAGCTGGTCCACACCAGAACTCTCACCACACATTAGCTATTAAAACCTAGAGGTCAGGAGGGACTAAGCTTGTTTTTGAAGATGGGGATGACTAGGAGTGGGAAATATGCTTGGACATCAGGGTAACATCCCTTATATTTTAGAAAAAAACTGTCCAGGGATCTTTTTTCTGACTACAGAATTCATGACCTCGGTTTTATGTCTCATCTGAAAGACAGCACCATTTATATATTAGTGTCCCTGCCACACAGTGGCTTAGTGGTTGGAGGTCTTGGGTGGAGTGTGTCCTCACACAGTACAAAAACATGGAGATCAGGTGAACTGGGTGCTCTAAATTGTCTCAAGTGTGTCTGCCCAGCTGTGGCTTGACATTCTGTCCTGGGTTTAGCTAAGATAGTGTAATGCCCTGGCCTGCATCCGGTGAAGGGGTAGGGAACTCTTGGTATCCCTGAACAAGATTAAGCAGATAAGGTCATGAACAGATGGGTGGATGTCCCTGCCACTGCAAATGGGCATTGGGATCTACTGAAGATCCCTGGAATTGTGCCTCCTGTTTGCCCACCAACACCACTTCCAGCAGCCACACAAGCTTTCCTTGGAGGTCTCCCATCCAAGTACTAACCAGAACTAGACCTGCTTAGCTTCAGTGCATTCACACACTGTGTGCTTCAGGAGTTATGGCATCAGGCAAATAAATTATGTAGATTACATTTCATAAATGTTTTAGTTTCAGTAGTTCAGAGTTTTTGCAGTCTTTCTCTACTCATCTCATATTTATGCAATGATTTGAAGATGGTTCACAATTAGGGCAATTAAAATTAATTTGTTTTAGTTTTTGATGCTTAATTTTGATGCAATCAAAATTAATGTAGTTTTTGATGCTTTTAACACATTTGTCTATGTGTGGCACATATAGTTGAAAGTTACCCCAAAGTCTTTATGGTTACTGACCAATGTCCAATATTCTCCATTGAGATAAACACTTCTTTAGTCAGTACAGAGTGAAGGATCATCTATATATTTAAGTTTTAAAAGGGACATTAATCTTTTATTGAGGTACATTGACATTGTAAAACAATCAACAGTTAAAGTATTATCCCATGTAGGGCTGCCACAAACGATTATTTTTATAGTCGACTACTCACCGATTATTTTTTGCGATTAGTCGACTAATCGGATCATACATTAATTGAATATATAAACCTTTAATGAAATATGCAGCTTGTTGCAACAATTATTTAACTGTTTAACATAAAGTGTAAACATAGCACTGAAACGTAATGTTAGAAAACATTAGCATTGCTATCCAAACACATGACTGTTATAACGTTACAGAAAACACATGAATGTGTTCTAAGGCTGATGAATCAAATCGTCATCACTAATGTTAACTTTTACAGCTATAAATATGAGTAAGCAGCAAGTTAACTCTCTGTTTAGGCTCTGTTTAGCAGCTAACTAGCAATTTAGCTTACCGAGATGACGGTCCCTCTTCATCATTGTCACAATCAGGCACAACAGGCTTCATTTTCAGGTGCTCGTGCATCGCAGTTGTGCTGCCGTGGAAGGCACATTTTGCCTTGCAGATATTGCATTGCACACGTTTCTCTTTCATTTTCTTAAAATGATTTTGGCCCACTCTTTTGAGCTCTGTTGCCTGTCTGTATATAATGTCCTGTGACGTCATCCACGGGCTACCTCGGTTATCACTACTGCGCATGTGCGTCAAGGACAGAAAGGAAGACGCAGCAGTAAAAGGTGAGTACGCAGCAGTTTGGAGAGAAAACGAAAGTAAAAACAAAAACAAAAACGACGCATCGACTATTAAATTAGTTGTCGACTATTTTAATAATCAACATAATCGTGACTAGTCGACTAATCGTGGCAGCCCTAATCCCATGCTATACTAGTCCATCTAAAAAATTGAGTATTGTAAAAAAAAAAAAAAAAGGTAATTGTTGTGCATAATTTAATTCAAAAAGGTAAAATGTCATTTTTTTATTACATGTAAAGTGACATTTAATTTTGCTGTTGATCAGTATGGCTTATAACTAATGAAAATAAGAAATACAGACTGAGATTATTAGAACATTTCTTTTTGAGTCAATTAATATTCAAACAGTATCATTAAAACACAGAAAGCTTAAATATGTTACCTTATGTGTAATGAATATTAATTATGCCATTTTACATGTTTGAATCAAATTATAAACAAATATTTATGATATTCTAATATTTGGAGATACACTAATACCCCAATATATTGTCTGTCTCTTTATTTAATATCTGTTTTTACCTGATTTCATTTGCTATTTCTCACACGCTAGCTTATTTCCTGTTCTAGTAGCTGAGCCTCAGAGTTGACTGGACTGAGTCAGTAGATGAGGAGAGGTGAATGATGTACTCAGTGTAGCTCTCACTCAAATGCCAATTTAGAGTGCCTCTGAACAGCAGTTAAAGCACCTCAGTAGAAAAAGGCCTGCTTAATTGAGCTAAAATGACTTTTTCATGGTCAAGAGTACTTCTATTTAGTCTCCTGTTTGCACATACATATTCACTTTAATGCTCAGCATTTGGACCGCTAGAGATGCTCTGTACACTACTACTGATTGTTGTGAAATTATCACATTGATTTGGACTGAATTATTTATAAGAGCTATTTATAAGCAGCATGACTAGTACTCATAATTAAAGATAAATCACTATTAAATATGTTTTGTAATGTGTGAGCTTTTGTACATGCCAACACATCACTGTGGTTGATCCCCCCGATTCATTTGGGCAGGTCTGAAAGCTAATAGGTCTTTGAGAGGATGTAGTCTCAGGTCATTATTTGAGACAAAATGGTCTCGGTTGGGCTCCAAACAAAAAATCTGGAGTGATTTGTTTGTGGTGAGAATATAATCCAACCTGAAGATGATCACTGCATCCATCATCTTCTGCTTAATATTGGTCAGGATTGAGGTGAGTCCACTACCACTGTGCTGGGCACTGGGCAGGGCATCACAATAACTTAGCTAAACCCAGCACAGGGCACTAATCCATCACTGGGTACACTCACCAGCCAATTTAGAGTACCCAGTTCACCTGACCTCCATATTTTTAGACTGCAGGAGGAAACCCCAGAGAGAAACAGGAAGAACATGGAAACTCCCTGAAAAACTCCTCTCTGTAAAAGTAAACATTGTAGCCCTTTAAAGGTACGCAATTAGACCTTAAATATCACATACCTATAATTGTACATATGACATTATGGGGGTGGTGTGGTGGTTGGGGCGGCACGGTGGCTTAGTGGTTAGCACGTTCACCTCTCAGCGCTAGGTCTTGGGTTCCATGTCCCCATCTGAGCGGAGTTTCCATGTTCTCCCCGTGTCTGTGTGGGACTCCAGCTTCCTCCCACAGTCCAAAAAATGGGGATCAGGTGAATTGGATACTCTAAAAAAAATTACCCTGGTGTGTATGAATGTGTATATCTGTGTATGAATGTATGTATGTGTGTATGTTGCTCAGATATGGTTGGCACTCTGTCCTGGGTGATCCCCCTAGTGCTCGATGCAGTCCTCCAGGTGGACGGTCTCTTCCGGTTGAGAGTACGCTGTATGCGATTGGCTGCCGCTTCTCGCCTGTGTGTGTGGTTGAGTGTGTGTAAATGGAGTGTGTTGATTGTAAAGCGTCCTTGGGTATCTTGAAAGCCGCTATATAAGTGTAACATAAATTAATTCATTCATTATATGTAGCTATGCTCTACCATGTTTCCTGAATGTGTGCTGTAAATTACTAGAAGGAGCTCAACAGTAGCATCAAAGAGATGATACCTGTATAATACCTGCAATGCCTGTAATGCCAGAAGCTCAACATATGTCAAAATATGGACAGAGCTGTGAGAAAGAAAAGTATTGTGAACAATTTCTTTTGCCAGAGGGTCAGGACCAAAAAAAATCTATAATCTCAAGGAGAGATAGCTTAGCAGTCAATTGAGACAAAACACTACTGTTTGGCAAAACCTCACAAGGAGCAAAGTCCTTTGAATGTTCACTGATGTGAACAAGAGGCGGGACCAACACTAAAAAGCCAGAGAGGCTGAGCATTGACTGGTGCTCACAGCCGAAGGCGTGACAGCGGGTTTAACTTACCACTTTTTCTGATGCGTGAGATTTGACGGGTTGGGCATGAGAGCGTGAGATCTGGCCCAAATGCATGAGCCTCAGGCCCAATGCATGAGACTTCAGAGGTATGTAAATGTGGTGTGCTGCTCTTGGAATTGAACAAATCCATGCATTGACTGGAGTTCACTGAGAAGTCAGGAATTAAACCCGTCTTCTGCTAACGGGTTCCTCCAAACCAACATATGAATGCCTTTAGTGAAGACAAGGCTTTCTGTATTTATTTATAGTTACCTAGTAATGTTATCTAGTACTTGTTAGGCAAAAACACTAAACACAAGTTTGTTCCTGCAAAGAAAACTCAGTATAAATGATGAGATTGTTATATGATTCCAGAATTGAGGTTATTAGTGAAAAAGTAATCCATTACAAATTACAGATTACTTTTTTAAAAATCGAATAGGATTACATTACGTATTACTTTCTGGACAAGTAATCTTATCCCTCATTACAAACTAATCTGTACCAAAATGCAAAAGAACTCGATCTCATTAGGTTTTATATAAAAGACAAGTGGATCCTCTGCTCTGAACAAAATCAGGACTGTTTTGATTAAAATGAACAGCTAATGCAAACTAAACACCCAGAGAATGGCCTGTGGACAGCTAAAACATTTACAGCTCAATTTCTTTAAATCAAACAATTCTGCCTGAATGTAAATATGAAGCTGAATAACTTATTTGTTTGCATCTTATTTGATCTTATTTTAAGTATCCCATTCCACCTTAAATGATACACGCACATTTAGGTGCCTGTAATGTGATCATATCCCAAGCTTATCTGGAACCTAGCACAGAGCAGACTGAAGCTAAAGAGCTTCAAAAGGAAACAAAAAGGCCTAAAAAGCACCCAAATAAATGCACTCGAAGAAAGAAAAGGCACGGCACATAAAACTAAAGCAACGGCACATAAAACTAAAGCAATGGTGTGCAGCGCTACCACCTGAAAACAAGTGCTACACTGGCATACTTTAAAACATAGCATAAACCAAAAACAGTACAAAACACTGAGAACCGAGAGAGCGAGACAAAACAGGCTCTTCAGGAGAAAGGGGGTGATGTGTTAATGGGACACATAATATGTAGACAAAAATTGTTTAGAAAAGTAAAATTAAAATAAAAAATAACCTTAAATAATTGGTTGCATAAACATTCACACCCTTTTATAATTTGTGATATGCCTGTGTTCAGAATTAAGATTCAATTAATCACATTCAAACATATACACACACCTGCCATCAATTAAATGCCTCTGATTAACCCAAATAAAGTTCAACTGTTCTAGTAGAATTTTCCGGAAGTATCAGGGAAGGGTACCAAAAATGCCCAAAGCATTAGATATACCATTGAACACAGTGAATATGTTCATCAACAAGTGGATAAAATATGGCACAACACTGAAGTGGATGCCTTTCCAAATTTGATGAAAAGGCGAAAAAACTGGTCCAACATTAAATGAGCTACAGGAATTTCTGAGAAGTACTGTTCAACAAGTACATCCAAGCCCATCCAACTACATTTTTACATCAAGTTAACCAAAAGCATGTGTGAAAATGTCTGCACATCAGTAACAATACCCACAGTGAAGCATAATGGAGGCAGCATTATGCTTTGGGGCTATTTATCTTCTTCTGGACCAGGGGCTTTAGTCAAGGTGGAGGGAATTATGAACATTTCCAGAACACTTTTGCCACAAAATTGTTGGTCCTCTTCTAAAACACTGAAAATGAAGAGGAATTTCACCTTTCAGCATGGCAACAACCCAAAGCACACCTCCACATCAACAAAAGATTGGCTTTATCAAAAGAAGATCAAAGCTTTGGAAAGGCCCAGCCAGAGCCCAGACCTGAATCCAGCTGAAAATCTGTGGTTTGACTTGAAGAGGGCTGTGCACAGGAGATGCCCTCAAGTGGAAATGATGTGCCATGATGATATACTGCTAGAATGAGAATGAGTCAAAAGGTGCTTCATCAAAGGATTAGTTTAAGGGTGTGTTGCTTTTTATTTTTATTTTTTTTTTATTTCCACTCCTAAAAGATTTCAGTTTTATAACAGAATTGTAGAGATCATTGGTCGCATTAAAGAAAATATTCTGATCTTGGTTCATTTTTTAAATAAAAACAAATGTACAGCAGTATGTAGATCTTTTATATCCACTGTATACTAGCAGATAAAGTTTATCTCCCTGTGTTTATCCTCACTCAGCATGTGACTAAATGGTGATTGGGCTTTCTGTTTACTGGCAGCGCATGGTAGGAAGAATTGCAGCTGTTTCTCAGACTTTGATGAAAGCCTGCAGAAGAGGCACGGCCTAATAAATGCAACTAATTATAGACAGGAAGTGCTAACGCTCCCAGCATATGCAAGTATCGGAGAAAATGGAGTGAAGGAGGGAGGGAGCAAAAGAGCAGAGAGAAGGGGTAGAAAAGCAGAAAAGCCTGATTTGCTCTCCTTTAGTGTAGTGAGGGCCCAAACATGCACCTCCTCACCCTTCACGGCAGAGCGCTAGCTCTGAACTGGTGTAATTCATCTTAGCATTAATTAGGTGTCGGCGGCTAATCGCTCCAGCTATATGAAAAGGCCTTTATACTGAGGGCCAACATAGCCAGCTGACACCCGCTCCATTTGGTTGGGGTGCTGCCACTGGCTGTCAGTCATATTAAATAGGGCAGACGCGTCTAATAGCAGCAGGAAAGAGAAAGAGAGGGAGACCGAAAGAGACAGAGAGACATAAGGATGGCAAGGTTGGAGTTGTTTGGGTGTCCTCAGGTGGCTGGCATGCCCATATAAAGGGATCACACAGTAAACAGTGTGAATAAAGGTGAAGAGACTGGTCATTTTCAAGGTTGCACTGATGCATTCTAATGCCTAAGTGAATGAAATATATTGCTTGAACATAATTACTGGTGAAAAGTAAAGAAAGTGAAAGTCACAGTGCTGTGAACATGCTGGGTTTTGTTCATACACATTTGAAATGAGTAAGTTCAGGACATATCAGTGAGTAGGGACAGATGAAGAAGGATTTGTCACTCCAATAAAGCCTGAAGTTTAGAGTCATATGGGTTAGAGAAGTGTAGAAGAAAGAGAAAAGGGTGAGTGGAGAAAGAGAAGAGAAAGAGAGTGAGAGAGGGGAGGGCAGTGAGGGAAGGAAGAGGAGAGCTCATTGAAATGCAAGGGATATCCAGGCTGCAGCTGCACCCCGTATCAAATCACTGCCCCCGTCTCTCTCTCTCTCTCTCTCTCTCTCTCTCTCTCACATACACACACACACACTCATCCACACAGTGTCTCTCCGCCTGTTTCTCATGCACATCCAGCATCATCTCCCATCCCCTTCTTGAACACACTGTGCTGCCGTAATCTCTCTCACTCCTCTGCTTTCTCATCTCCCTCTAGGTCATCCATGCTTTCTGTTCGCTATCTCTTCTTGACAGAAAGGACCCACTCTCCTCTGACACATACAGTACACACACAAAGATTCAGCTCGGCCCCATGCTCGTCTCTTCCAAAGAGACCGTGTGTGCATCTCCATCTCATCCCCCATGCAAATTTCCTCATGCCTCCGGACACGTCGGGCGGTGCTCCGGCTCAGCAGCCAGGCAGCACCACAAATCAAACTGCCCGGCCAACTGAGGAGTTATTCAGAGTAAAAAGTAGGAAGGTTTGGACTTGCCAAGTTAGACTGCAAAAGCATTTTAAGTAAAGCAATGTGTTTCCTTTACTGAATAGTAGACCCTGCTAAGATCCCTAGAATACAAAGAGGAATGGTAAAGGATTTCAGATAGTGTTTACACAAGCATTTATACAGAAATTGCATTTCTTGCAAGTCTTAATATAGGCATGTTTGTTTGTTTTTTTGGTACAGATTCTTAATATATTCAATTGATAAAATTTGATACTAAATAAAGTCTATTTGAAATTAAAAGCAGTAAATAGTCTTGGAAGTGAATAGTCAATAATACAATATTATACTGTATATATTTGTATGTATTTATATATTTATTATATTTATATTAAGTCATATCTTCTTTACCACAGAATATTTCACCAAAATATGACATTTTGTACTGACAATAATATATATATATATATATATATATAATGTGATTTCTACCTACTTCTACAAATACTTTTTTTTATAAAGGCCTAAACAATAACAGGTGTTAGCTTTCAACACTCAGACGTCATCTAATCTGCTCTGCACCTTTAAGACTGAACACACTGTAAAATTCTCTCTCTCTCTCTCTCTCTTTCTCTCTCTCTCTCTCTCTCTCTCTCTCAGCACTAGCTTCCTGTTCCTCCCTCTGTAGTTCCCCCATGCTCACTTACCTCCATTACCTGCAATCCTCTCAGGACCCCTCTAGTCTAGTCAGACAGTCCTCTTCAGCTGAACCCAGTTCCCCGTCATTATCGCTCTTATAAATACTTTGTGGTTTCTTAAATTCTTTGCAAAGTGTTGTCACTTTTGTAAGTGCATACTGAGCGTTCCTAATGCTGATGACTTCCTGTACTGTACTGGGTGCGGGGTATAATGTATTGCTTGTTCACAAACAAGGACATTTTAAAAATAGTTGTACACTAGGCATATGGCTGATATGTATATGAGCTTTATTGGCACCTTAGTGGGTGGGTACATGTGCTTTGCCTGTCGGAAACAAGGACTACTGAGGTGCAGGCTGACCAATGAAATGTGTACAGGGAAGGCTATCGACCAATAACAGTAGCTCTACAGTCAGACCGCCCAATCAGAAAGTTTTAGGCTTATTCACCACGCCCCCTAACGAGGGAGGGGGCGAGACTAGTTTGTGAACAAAACGCTTATCAAATTTTGATATAAGCTCTAATTAAACAAAATCCCGGACATTCCTGAAATTCCGCCTGGACAGTTTTTTTAAGTCTCAAAAAGAGGACATGTCCGGGTAAAAGAGGACGTCTGGTCACCCTAGCCTTAGCTCCTAGTTAACCTTCCTAGTTGTCTTTTGTTACTAGGCTTAGTATTCATTGGTATAGCCCTTCTATGTTCTGTAGTTTAGCTTTAGCTTGTTAGCATAGCCTGTTCTCTAGTTAAGCCTAGCCTGTTAGCATTACCTGTTCTGTAGTTTAGCCTAACCTGTTAGGATTGCTTGTTCTCTAGTTTAGCCTATCCTTTTGGCTTAGTCTTAGCCTCCCCTGTTCTGCCCCTCCTGTGTGTTATTAGCTTGCTCAGTATTTCCCTTGGATTGTGACTTGGTTTACAGCTGTGAATCTTATTATTATTATTATTATTATTATTTAACAAGAATAATAATAATATTAAAAACTTAATTCATTTCCATTTGTGTGTGTCTAATACCTGTCTGCCACTTACCCAGATTGGTTTTATGATTGTCTCTAAGAAATTTTGCTGGGATCTTTAAACTTAATTGTTTTCAATTTGGTCTTGTTTTGAAGAAAGTATGAAAATGTCACTTCTTTGCCAACAAAACAAGCATGGTTGTGACATTAACATTACAGCCAATTATTTGTTGATATAAGTACATTTAAATAGTTTTAAAATTACAATAAGACCTATAGATACAGTGTCAGCAATCTTTTCCACAAATGGAGAGTGTGGCTACAGGTTTTCATTCCAGTTTAGCCATTCTAATTTCTTAATCAGAATTCAAAAAATTGTTTAGTTATACAAGATGTACTCTTGGTTGATTGGAATGAAAACCTTCAGCCTTTGTAAAGAAGTTTGCTGACCAAAGCTGTGTGAAGGTGATGTTATAGAGTCAAAGTAGCTAATGCAAGACTTTTATATGACTCTAATCAATTGTGAGCTATGACTTCACAGAAACATAATATTTTACTCTCACTATGTTTTACTCACCCCTCCTTCAACTAGGCAGAGAGATAAACACCTTCAAAGCAATTATAGAAGTGCCATTGATTTATTATACCAGCAGAGTAGATATAGTACATTTTGTGAGCCTGTGCTTCAAATAACACCAAATCACATAACCAGTGTCCATAGAAACTTACTACTACTTGACTAGCAGTAGGCACTATGGAGATCAGTGTAACTATGAGCCGATTGCTATAACTATATTAAGACTTAATGCAGCTGGTTGCTGTTACATGGTTAATACTTGTTTGCTGACAATGCATGCTCAGAACTGTTAAAGAAAAGGGTGGATTTTTTTTAGATATTGTGCAGCTTTGATGGTGGGTCAGCAACTTATAATTCATCTCTGGATGTAGTGTAAACTGTAATTACAGTGACAACCATGTAAACACCAGTCACCTAAGTGTTATATATGCAGCTGCAACACTCTATGGCAGCAATGGGAACTTCATTGTGTCTAGAACACTGACCATGTTACCTGTACTTATTGCAATCATTTTTCCCACTTTCCAAGTTACAGTTCAGAGTACAGTCATACATTAAATATTAATATATCATGATTTTTTTTTTTTTTTTTTTTTTTTTTCAAAAAGGTGAACTGTCAAATATGTTTATACATTACAATAAACACTGTAAACCATGCTGATCAACATTTAAAACAAAAAGGCTGGAAATATGTAGCTTTATGTGTAATGAATATAAAATATATGACAGTTTACCTTTTTGAATTAAATTATGAGCAAAAATGTATCTTTTCCAAGACATTCAATTTGATATATGACTGTGTATGTGGTAGAAAAGTTTTTCAGAGTAAAAAGAAACAACTCCAACTCAAACTCCAACAATGTTGCCTACTATTATGCAAATGCAAGAAGAGAGAATCCAACACTAGAATGACACGATTACGTTTCATCAGCGTACATCAGCTCCTGCCAGTATAATCCCTTTTCTCACTTCATATCACCATAACTGTCACAAACGCTTCATATTGCTTCAGATCTAACAACATATACTCTCGCTTTTTATGCAGCAACCCACACAACCTCATATATGCTTGCACAATATAGACAAATTCACATACCGGCACAAAGGCGCATACATACATTCAGAGTATTCAGTACTGTGCAAAAGGTAGCGCATTTATCTTCTTTGTTTATGCTTGTTTACCATATAGTGTGAGATATATAGCATTAGCTATCACAGAAAATAGACATAATTAACTGTAAAAAGTGATAGTTGATATATTGTGAGCAAGTTTGAGAAACAAAGTTTGCTTCTGTATGCAAACATAATGTCCTCAGCCATCATGTGGATATTTATTTATTTATTTTTGTAAAATGTTGCAAACTATATACAGCACTGTCTAAAAGTGTTAAACATATTGACACTAAAACCACTTTTATGCAAACAAACATATGGAATAAACAGTATCGAGAAGATGTTAAGACTATGGTATTCATGTCTGATGCAGCCACTCCATTTGAGGTACCCCTGTCTTCAGCAGCCATTCCCTAAAAATGGGACCTTGATGAGCTGGAGCATTGTCATCCATGAAAATGAAAATAGGCATGTGTTGTTCATGCAGAGGCACAATGACTGGATTAATGATGTTATTCTAGTAGTATGGGCTTGTCACTCTACCAATCACAAAGTGTAGGGCAGTTCTGTATTGACTAGACACACCTGCCCACATTGTAACACCACCACCACCAAAAGAAAACAGTGGCTGATGCATAGCGCTCTCCATCACATGTCCAACATCATTGGCAGCTATAATTTCTGCTCAGCGTGAGTTTTATCAGTGAACAGCACTGAGGCCTATTGATCCCTTATCCAACTTAAATGCTCCCTGGTCTATGAAAGATGTTGACGCCTGCGCCTGGTAATGTGGTCAGGTACCCTTGTAGGTCGTCTAGCACACAGACCAGGCTGATGTAAATGGTTTTGAATGATCTGACATGTCACTTTGGTGCCTCTCACCTCACTTAAATGTGCCTGGAGTTGTGTGGCATTCATCGTTTGGTTCTGCAGGGCACTGTTCACAATGTAGTGGCCATCAGTGTGGAATGTGTTCTTTCTGTGACTCTTCCAGTCTCTCTGTATCTCAGTTGTAACCTGTTGATGACACTGTGTGACACTCTAAGCTCAGTGGTCACTTCTGTCTGAGAACATCCTGTTTCAAGCCTCACAGTGGTGAGGTTCTGTTGATCAAATGTTAGGTGTTGACCTGTTGTGATGATGTCAAAATGTGAACAGCATGATGACGAGGACTGTTTAAATACCAATTCTAATTGAACCAGGAAATGTTTTGGTCGATTCATGGATCAAACACCTGTTGTGAATTCAAAAGTCACATTTAATTCACCTGTAAAGGTTAGAGCGCATTTTAGGTTCATCCGAAATTTTATTCCACCTCATGTGTTTAATGTGATGTGAATAACAATAAAGTCTCCTTGAATCCTTGAAAAAAAATGTAAAAAAAAAAAAAAAAAAAAAAAAAAAAAAAAAAAAAAAAAAA
>BRDA01012778.1:0-15905 GCA_036984385.1 Crenuchus spilurus | reverse complement strand
CTCTGCTTAAATCAGCACACATCCAGGCCCGTCTTAAGTTTGCCCATGACCATTTGGATGATCCAGAGGAGTCATGGGAGAAAGTGCTGTGGTCAGATGAGACCAAAATAGAACTTTTTGGTCTTAATTCCACTCGCTGTGTTTAGAGGATGAAGAATGATGAGTACGATCCCAAAAACACAATCCCTACTGTGAAGCATGGGGGTGGAAGCATCATGTTTTGGGGGTGTTTTTTTGCACAGGGGACAGGACGACTGCACTGTATTAAGGAGAGGATGACCGGGGCCATGTATTGTGAGATTTTGGGGAACAACCTCCTTCCCTCAGTTAGAGCATTGAAGAAGGGTCCTGGCTGGGTCTTCCAACATGACAATGACCCAAAGCACACAGCCAGGATAACCAAGGACTGGCTCCGTAAGAAGCATATCAAGGTTCTGGAGTGGCCTAGCCAATCTCCAGACCTAAACCCTATAGAAAATCTTTGGAGGGAGCTCAAACTCAGAAATCAGGCTGATCTGGAGAAGATCTGTGTGGAGGAATGGGCCACAATCCCTGTTGCAGTGTGTGCAAACCTGGTGAAAAACGTTTGACCTCTGTAAAGGCTACTGTACCAAATATTAACATTGATTTTCACAGGTGTTCAAATACTTATTTGCAGCAGTAACACACAAATAAATTATTAAAAAATCATACATTGTGATTTCCGGATTTTTCCTTTAAGATTATGTTTCTCACAGTGGACATGCACCTAAGATGAAAATTTCAGACCCCTCCATGATTTCTAAGTGGGAGAACTTGCAAATTTGCAGGGTGTTCAAATACTTATTTTCCTCACTGTATGCAAATAGACCCCAAAAGAAAACTAATTTTCCCAGATTTATCACCTATTCATCAATCATTTTATATTACATTTAAGAGCTCAGGAGACTTGTAGAATTGTGGGTGGTTCAGGATACTACATATATTTGTGTTGGAAATATCACGATGCCTGGGTCCATGTAAGTATCTCTACAGTGCACTATTGCACATCATATCACTCTGAATTCTTTCAAGCACCCCTGGGAAGCTAGATTTTGATTTAAAAAGCTATTTAAGCAATAATGTTTCATATGCTCAGAAGAAAAACACTAATAACACAATAAATAGCAACAACAATAAAATAAATAGCAATAAGTAGGTATAGTTTATCAACACATCATCTAGAACCAAACTTTGTTTATTAAACAATATATTGGCTTCTTTTTTCAAAATAAGAAAATTTTGTTACTTTTTACTGTATTTGTTTAGTTACTGTATTTGATTTTTACTTATGCACCCATTAATGTATTTATACTGTCTAATGGTTATACTGAACGATGATGATAATCTGAGGTCACTTTTCAGCAATATAGAAACTGACCACTCATCTCCAGAATGATATAGTATTAATATATTATTATATAGGGATTGGTAAAACATTCCATGTAATCTCTCATGTTGCCAGTTGTCAAATTCACTGATTTAATTGGACTGGTACCACAATATTTACATCATTTACTACATTTACAGACTGTGTGCCCTGTGTTAGTGTTCTATATAGTGATCCAGATTTTCTAATGTGAACAGGAGACTATTTTGGACACAGATCATCCTGATCATGTCCTGCCCATGATTACTTCCAGTTGATCTGTTTCAATCTGAAAAACGTCACTTTTTTTTTTTTTTGGTCATTTTTGTTATTTTTGTCTCACTGTAGACATTCATACTTTGCAGTGTTAACATTGCTCTTTCCAGCATGTCTCACTACCAGCCTGATCATCAAGTCTGAGACATTTTCACAATTTTAGGTGTGAGAATTCTTGGCTGTATTGTACTTCAGTTTTTCCTCATAATGCTAATTTAGCATTAAAGAAGACTAAGAAAGTTAAAACAGTACATTTGTCATACACCAGCTGGGGCTTTTGCTGATGGCCCAAAATATAACTGATTAAATTTGGGTTAAAAGTGTATTAATGAGTTTTTAAGAGAGTCCAGTCAGTCTCACCCTCTCATGAATGTTGTTGATGCTCATCAGGTTACCACCTTTATGCTGACAATCAGTCAGAGCATCATGCCATGTCTTAGTATCAGAGGAGAAATAATAACATCTGTCTTCATAGGGCCTCCATCCTTCTTCACATTCACCCAGAACTGAGATAGACAGACAGAGAGAGGTAAAGAGTGTGAGAGAGACACAGAGAGATAAACAGACAGACAGAAAGAGGGAGAGAGAGAGAGAGAGAGATAGGGACAGAGAAAAGGTACAAGAGAGACAGAAACAGAGAGAGATAAAGAGTGAGTTAGAGAGACAGTGCGAGAATGAGAAACAGAGAGAGAGAGAGAGAGAGAGAGGCAGAGAAAGACAAAAAGAGAGAGACAAAGAAAGAATGAGAGGGGGAGAGGAACAGAGAGACAGAGACAGATAATGAGATATTGACAGAGAAAGAGTACAAGAGAGAGAGAGAGAGAGAGAGAGAGAGAGAGAGAGAGAGAGAGAGAGAGAGAAAGAGAGAGAGAGAGAGATTCCGTTACATTTTTACAAGTCTATAAAGTTTCTATCTACAGGTGAAGAAACACAACAACATTCAAGCCATTTTTTTCTGTTTTTGTGTTCATTAATCAGATTTTGAAATACTGAACAGGCTCCTATATAAAGCATGCACTGTGCTAACTGTATTCTTCTAAATAACACACATAACTTGTTATAACACAAACAACACATCCTCATTTCTCTTTATTCTGTTTTATTGTTATGTGTAAAAGTTTGTGTAATCCTGGTTAAATTACATGTTTTATTCATTTTCTCAATTCTTCTGCTAAGAATGAAAACTGTGAAAGAATGAAAAAAGACATAAAATGTGTCCTGTGCAAAAATTGCAGCACATTTTGAATTGCCTGTTATTTTTTGCAGAGCGTTAAATTCCATAAATGAACAGAAACGGCACTAAACTTATTTTCACATCTGATTTTAATCAGTACAGTACATCACTCTGGATGCATGCCCTGAGTGTTTTTTCTAGTGAATCTGTCTATTCAATAGGTTTGTAGTAACTCTGAAAAGTGTGAAAAGTGCAAGTTTTCTATTTCCACATCCACCATAAAAGTCCCATGACAGTAGCTACAGCCATGTCATATACACGTATATATTACAGCAGCAATCAGGCAATATTGGTAATGTTTTACTCATTTTGCCAGAGAGACTCATAAAGAATCACATGAATCTCACAAAATCCAAAGGGTTAAAGAACATCCTCTCTGAATTAGAGTACATCAGCATTTCCACATCATAACGCCTTATAGTTTATACACGATACAGCTTAATCAGACTTACAGAATAAACAAACATCAGTATCTGATGTGTTCATCATGGACAGAAATAATTACAGTGCAGGTTTCCGAGATGCAATGCAGCCTGTATTCATGCCCAAAGCTCATCCACTGGTTTTGTCATGCAGTCATGTCCCAGATGCTCTGAATTTTTCCCCAATTGTGACACATGTGGTTGAGCATTGTCTTGATAGAATATGGCAGAGAACCTCTATAGACAAGGTCTCACCTTAAGCTCCAAAGTCTGTTTGATGATGTTTTGCTGACTGCTCAAAGTTCTGACAATGTGCTGTGAACAAGAGTGGACCTGAAGTGGACCCCAAACCACAAACCCTAGTGCTGGACTTGTGGATCTTCTTATTCATAAATGTTTCAGACATTTTGCATTATTTCTAGTGTTCCCAGTTCAACACAGCTGTCAAGATGTAGTTACATAAGTGTTTTAAGTAAAAATTACAGAAAAGTTCACAGAAAAATACTTAAATACTGTATGTACACAATCGGTTACACAATAAAACAAATGTTAAACAGTCTATTGTAGTTTTAGTACTTTAAAAATTACATTTACGTTCTTAAATATATCATCAAAATCAAATGTAGCTCGTTTACAGTAACCTATGAAGTGTTACACTTTAAAGTAAAAAGTAAAAGTATCCCATGCTAAATTTAACAGAAGCATGTAATGGTGGTCTAATGGTTGCACTTACCAGAAGGGAGAAGAGCACACAGGCTGAAGAACAGCACAAACATCCTCCACTCTTTTCACCCACTCATACAGTAAACTGATTAATATTGTCCAGTTGCTTTTACTTCTAGAAATTTCTTTCCACTTTTACAGATAAAGACTAAACACAGGAGCGCTGTAAGTGAAGTTAGAATTCAGACCACATTGCATTAAAAAGCTTTGTTTTCTAAACGATTCCCTGAGAGAGGCCCAGTACACCAGCTGCCACTCTACAGAGCTCTGAGCATCTTCACTGGACACGTTCGCTTTTTAGTTTCAGCCCATGGTCCAAAGATTAAGCTATAAAACCAACATGGCAGATATTAACCGAAGCCACTGCTCTTAAGTTCACTGTCTAGTAACAGATGTATTTATCTGAATAGGACTGGATGGTTTGGTGGGAATCTAACATCAAAATATTTTAAGACATTTTTATAACACATGATATGCCAAATACTGACATAGCTGAACATAATTGTGATAAAATAGCATCACATTACCACATCTAATTCTGACCCATTTGTGCTAACACTCATCTTCTACGATCAAATACCAATAACACAATAACAGAAAACTCTACTCATTATGTACAGATGTTCACATGAATAACACAGTCTGCTGAAAAGATGTTGATAGCCTACTTGTGGTTTGGACCAGGTTTATGTTTAGGTTTGGGTTGAGGTTAGAGTTTGGGGTTAAGTTTATGTTTAGGTTTGGGCTGAGGTCAATGTTTGTGGTTAGGTTTATGTTTATGTTTTGGGTTGAGGTTAGAGTTTGGGGTTAAGTTTATGTTTAGGTTTGGGCTGAGGTCAGGGTTTGTGGTTAGGTTTATGTTTATGTTTTGGGTTGAAGTTAGGGTTTGGGGTTAGATTTACATTTAGGATTGGGATGAGATTATGGGTTAGGGGTTAAGTCTATATTGAAGTTTTTGTTGAAATTAAGGTTTGGGGTTAAGTTTATGTTTAGGTTGAAGTTTTGGGTTAGGTTTATATTTATGTTTCAATTGAGATTAAAGTTAGGGAATATGTTTAGGTTTGGATTGAGGTTAAGGGTTTAGTTGCAGTTAGATTTAAATTTAGGTATTGTCTGAGATTAGTTTATGTTTGAATTTAGGTTAAGGTTAGGGGTTCAGGTTAGTGGTTGAAGTTAGTGTTATATTAAGGTTAGGTTTTGGGTTGAGGTTAAGGTTAATGAGTAGGGTAAGGTTTATCTTTGGGCTGAGGTTAAGGTTAGTGGTAAGATTTATTGTTAGGTTTAGGTTTGGGATGAGGTTGAGTTTAAGCTTAGGGTTTGATTTGGGATGGGATAAGGATAGGGGTTAGGTTTAGGTTATGGACTGAGGGGTTAGGGGGTTAAGTTTGGGTTGAGGTTAAAGTTAGGGGTTAGGTGTTGGTTGAGGTCAAGGTTAGGGGTTAGGTTTATTTTTGAGGGTTGAGATGTAATATTTAATTATTGAAGTTTTGCTGTTATTAAACATACTTTGCTTTTTGTGATAACAAGAATAACAATATAAAGAAGCCACATGTGTCACTTACTTTTTACAGTTCAAAGTAACAGATTACATTTGTTTGAATTCTTAATTAAAAATATCTTATTTTAAGTACATTCACATTAGCAGCAGATATTCTTTATTTGAACGTTCTGAATTTAAGGTCACTTTTCTGCTGTGTGGTTTGAAAATGTTTACATTAAAAATGCCTAATAAATGCACTGATTTAATGACGAAACTTGCATTTTTACAAAATACCAAAGTTCAAAAAGACTGCAGAATAAAGTTTATAACTTCACATTCTTTCAGACTATAAATGTTATATAATAACTTTCTGTTCAATGTTTCTTTGTAACTGTTTTACAGAGAATTTATATTGAGCTGCAAAATCCCCTATAAAACAATAAACAGTCAATATTGTAGCTAAACACAAAATTATTCATTTGTCCTCTAGTTCAGGATTTCACAACCACTGGCCAAAAATCAACTAGTAATATAGTTTAAGTTTATAATTACTTTTTATTTGAATATGGTTTTTTTTCTTTTAATATACAACAACAGTGTTTATAATGTAACTAAACTAAAAATGTGCAAATAATATGATTATTGAGCACATTGAGTAAAAACAGAGCAGACCTGAAAAGAGATTCCTTGTATTTAATAGCCTGGTGATACCGCTTTAGCAAGTCACTTCTACCACATGTTTACAGTATCTGCAAATATAATTTGTACAACACTGAGGGGGAATTTTACACCATCTTCTAGGCCAAATTTAGACCATTGTTCTCTGCAAATGTGTTTCAGTTCATCAATATCTTCTTGTGTTTAAGTCTGCTTCAGGAGCTCCATAGGATTAAGGTTAAGACTCTGACTTGTCCATTCCAAAGCACAAATATTCTTCTTTTTCAACCATTCATCAGTTAATGTACTTGTGTGCTCTGTCTGATTGCATCACCCAACATCCAATCAGCTTGAGGTGAAATTTTTTGATAATCTTTTGAATTGTTACCTCAGTGATCACAGAGACAGAAAAGCAGCTCTAAACTCTGTGCTCACTCCACCACACTTCACAGATGAGTTTTTAATGTTATATTGCACTCTAGTTTTTACACCACACAATGTTGTGCATTTGTGCTAAAATGTTGACTTTTGTCTCATCTGTCCATAAAAGATTTTTCCAGATGCATTGTGGAAATCCAAATGGTCTTGGACAAACTTGATTTTTTCTTGGACAGCAGCTGTTTTACATATGATGTTCTTTCTTGAATGTGTTTGGTGTACTATAATACACATAATAGTTTTTTGCAGTTTGTAAAGTCCCTGTAGGTCATTTGCTGATATAATTTGGTTCTAATCTAATAATAGAAGAAAAAAAAACATTATTCAACTGAAAACAGCAAAACACTTTGTGTTCGGCACAAAAGACTGAATAATCCCTAATATTTTACCAATTGTAGACATTTTGTCAAACAGCAGACTGTTGTAGATGGAGGTTTTAAATGCCTTTTTAAGCATTTTCCAGCTTCATGCTTCTCTATAGGTCTTCTGAAAGTTGATTGCATCATGTTCACACTAACTGATCATTCTTACAAAGAACAAATTCTTTAACCTCAGGATCACTCACTTTGCATGAAAGTGGCTCAGATCATATTTAGAGGGTGGTTCTACCAGGCAACATGGACAGGGTCCACATCCACTCCATGCAGAGTCTCTACTGGTGTCCCACAAGGCTGAATGCTGGTTCCTCTTCTTTTCATTTTTTTTCACTGTTATGCTGATGATACTGAATTGTCTCCTTCTCACACTCAGGTATCCAGCCGCATCTCAGCATGTTTTGCTAACATCTCTACATGGATGACAACCCACCACCTGAAGCTCAACCCTAGCAAGAAAGCTTCTGTTCATTCCTGTAACCACTGGTTTGCATTTTCAACTTCTTATCCTGTTTGAAAACTCAATGGCCATTCCATCTCAAGAAACAAGAAGACTCTGTGTGATCCTGAATGCCTAGTTATCATTTTCTACTTACATTGCAAACCACTTGGTCATGCATGTTCCTCCTGTTCAACATTCAACGAATCAGACCCTTTCCATCTCAGGATGTCACCCAGGTGCTGGTCCAGTCTCTCGCCATCTCAAGGCTTGACTACTGCAACTTACTCCTGGCTGGTCTTCCTATGCGAGCCATCAGGCCCCTGCAGCTGATCCAGAATTCAGCTGCTCAGTTGGTCTTCAATCAGCCCAAGTTCTCTGACGTCACTTGAATGAATGAATGAATGAATGAATACTTTATTTGTCACATAGTCACAAGTCACATTTCACTGGCTTCCTGTAGTTGCTCGTATCACATTCAAAACACTGATGCTCGCCTACACAGCAAAAAATGGATCAGCCCCTCCCTACCTAATGGCAATGGTCAAGTCCACAGCTGCACCTCAAACCTTTTGAGCATCTAGTACAGCTCGGCTTGAACCACCTTCCTTCAAGATACATGGAAGACTAGCGTCAAGACTCTTCTCTGTACTAGCACCCAGGTGATAAAACTAAATCCCACTGGCTGTTCAAACAGCAGAGTCGCTTGCAGTCTACAAACGCAGACTGATAATCCATCTTGTTGTCGAGCACTTAAGCAAGCACTAGTTTAAAACATTTATTGTAATGCTCTTATATTGTGACTCTAGCCTGTCTGTACTAGCTGAGAATTTTCGTAATGGAAACAAAGCATTTTTGTATGTCGTTCTGGATAAGAGCGTTTTTATGAGGTTTTAATGGGCAAAGCACCTATAAAACCCACAATTCCCATCTCATCTCCTTAACTGAAACATATTTTGACAAAGAGCTCTTAGAAAGTTAATTAACTCAGAGCTTCACTTTATACACCTGCACTGTGGATCTTTACTTAATATGCTCAATAAAATATATGAACAGTAAGTTTTCTACGTTTTAGCTAGATTATGGGTATCTAAAAATCTGTCAACAAATTCACAGAATTCCAGGTAATTCCAAAGGGGTTCAGATTTGAACTACAAAGTGTTAAATTTTATTTAAAACTTGTCACTCAATTTACATAACTACATTTTCATTCATTATTCTGGACACATTCACATACACAATTTTGTATTTAGAAATTTTGTAAAAGAAAAATGTTTTCAACTAATTATAATTATATAAACTTGAAGATACGACACCATGGCTTTTGCTTTTATATGATTAAAAATACTCATTCAAGACTTTTGAACACTAGCGTGTGCATATTTTGTATGTGTATGTCATTTGTATGTATATTTGGTGTTTGTAACTGATTGTTTATCATTATCTTAAGAAGGAAAAAAAGTTTCCTTTGCATGTTTATTCAACAACACTGAATTGGAGTTTTATATTTGTTTATTTTCTGTACTTTTTTAACAATAATTTCAACTTCATCAATGCAAAGAGTAAAGCAAAATACAGTGCGACTACAATACAAGTTACTTTCACTGAAAAAAATCAGTCTGAAACAAACAAACTCAAACCTTTTAAAACATTCCACTGTAAAGGTCCTGCATTAAAACAAACCAAACGTAATTTTAAAAAAATGCTGATAAAGAAACTGCAGTCAAAAATGTCATTAAATAGAATTTATCTATTCAACGTCATCTAGAGTGCAAGGTCAGCAAAATGAAGTCCGAAAATATCTCTAGATAGGTCATTTTAAATAATATTTTCAAAAGAGTATTAAAGAACTTTTCAAGCAGAATTCCACTGACTTTTCCAAAGTTCTGCAGAGTTATTCACAGTAGTTTGATGTAAAATGCTCCCATTTGGAGAAACTTGCAGTGAGAACTGTTCACATTGGTGGTGATAGAAACCAGAGCATCAGCCGTTTAAAGCTACCTCATAATTATTACGTGAAATGGTTATGAATACACTGCCTGTTGTATTTTTTTATGTTGGAGAAGCAAAGTCAGTGATACTGCTGGAGTGTAAATAGTCCTCAAACCAAAACTATCCAGCCAAAAGAGTCCTGTGAGCAGCATCCTGTGACCACCAATGAAGGACTAGAGGACCATCACAAACTGTGCAGCAACAGATGAGCTTCTGTCTCTGACTTTACATCTACAAAGTAGACCAAGTTAGGTGTATCTAGTAGAGTGGACAGTAAGCTAACATTGTGTTTATAATCTCCAGCAGCTCTGATGTGTATGATCCCCACAGGACAACACACTCTTAACACATCACCACCACTTCAGTGTTACTGCAGTCCTGAGAATGATCCACCACTCAAATAGCTTTGAGGGTCTTGACCATTAAAGAACAGGGTGAAAGGAGGCTAACAAAGTATACAGAGAAACAGATGAACTAAAGTCTGTAGTTGTAGACAAAGTCATATATATGGTCAGTGGAGTTGATGAAATGGACAATCAGTGTAGAAATTGTCATTTTATTGAAGTGGCTGATCATTATAGGTTGAGTGAAGAAGCAGAGTGTCTTTAGATTGCATTTCAAATCAAACTTCTCTGAAAGACTGTTCACATCAACTAAGTTATGTTTAGAATGTTTAGAAAAATAAATGGAATTCTATAATATATCCGGCTCAAGTGCAATTTGCATTTCAAAAGAGCAAAAAAGGCAATGCACCTTCAAGACTGGATTGGGAATTTCTGAACCCAAGATTTTACTCGTCACTTATTTATCTTTAAACCTGATACAAAATGTTTTGCTATGGAAAATCAGCATTGCACAAAGAAAGTGTCCACCACATTTAATGGCAGTTCAATAAATAACCTCAACTGGACAGGAATCTATTTGCCTGACCAGTGTTTTAAATACATGATAGTCCTACAAACCTTCATAAATATGAAAGTTATACATATTAATTGTTCATTCTAACCAAGTCGCTCACTATACTGTGGATATGGTGGGTGACGGCACTGGTAAACATCTGCAAAGGTTTACTGTTGATTTGTCACACAACATTGTTCATTTGCAACAAAGTAAAATCCATATTATTGTCACTTCAAGAATCTAACTGCACATCAATATTATCAAAATAAATCAAAATGACGAAAAAGTCTGCTGTAATGATAACTATCTATATACAAATATATAAATAAATATGAATATCTATATTCATACCATTGATATCGCTGCCTGAAGATTTAATAGAAAGCAACAAACACAACACCCTAGAAAATCTAAATGGCTGCAATACAAGAAATATGAGATAATAGTTCTGCACACAAGTTGGAGAAATGTTCAGACAAAAATGGAAAGTGGAAAATGCCACAAGCAACATGTAAAACAGCAGTAATATGTTCACTTCAAATGTTTCTTTGTTCTTCAAAAAAAAAGAGACAAAAATATATTCAAGTCATGTTTTAGTCTAAGGAAATAGTGCACAAGTCAATCATTTCAAATAAACTTGTAGATATGCACCAAACTTCATAGAAAAGCTTGACATTTAAATGTCTAATTGGAGCTCCTGCACAGTCACTTAAATGTTGATTTGGCAGCAAAAGACTGTCGACTACATTTAAAGAAAGAATTTTAAGAACTCAAGAACTGGCACTTCATAATATTTAGAATTCTACAGCCTTTCAAGAAACTCTAAAATCCAGAACTGCAATGTCACACCTCTCATAAATCCAGAACTAGACCTTTATAGTTGTCTTTGTAGCTTTCAACAATCTGAATTCTCGAAACCAAGACTCTGGTTTAAGCTTATTCTAGACCATTTCAGTTCAGCAATTAATGAATGGAAAATTTGGCAGCTGATCTGAGGAGCTGAAGGGATAAAGAAGTAAACATTTTCCCATTAGCAACTATTACAGTCTTCTAAATACCAACAATATGTACAGGTGAAAGCAAATTACCAACATTGTTCAGAAATGTTGGAATTTGTCTATGTCACATGTGCCAAAATTGTGGTATCTCAAATATTTTCCCATGTTCATCTTGCTGGTAGGTCATTTTTTCTGAAATATTCAGATCACGGTTCATTTTTGCCAAAAACACTGGGACCAAATGCCCAAAACAGATGTCCAACACACTAGAAGACCTCCAAAATAGTCCACTTTCAAAAAAAATGATTGTCCATGCAGAGCACTGGATTGGCAAGCCCATGGCAAAAGTCTGGCCATTGTCAAATAAAATATATGTCGTAAACAGGTCAGACTCTATATTGTAGGGTTACTAGCATTACCTAGATTTCATTCTCCCGCTAGAAGTCTGATCATGTAAAACTGACCATGTCTATCAACTACCCCTCAAAGGTTTGGAGTCACCCATTAAATTGAACATCTTCTAGGACAACATATACTTTTATTTCAGAAGAAACGTATGTTTTTCTATCTGTTTCAAGCCTATGATAAAATCCACAAATGTTGCTTCCATGATAGAGGCTGAAGTAAGACAGTGTAACCACTTCTTAGCTCCGTTTTGGTGTCTCCTACCTCCAAAGTTTTTGAAAGTGAGCTTTTAGAACTTAGTAATCATTGTTTACTCTCTCCTGGAAGCAAATATTTGGCACCAGGCATCACGGGAATGAAACAGCTAGAAAAAAAATATTCTGAACTAAATGTAAACTTTTAAGTAAACCCCAAACTTTTTAGACAGTGTTTACACTTTTTTTTTAGGGCCACTGTATACTTGCTGTTAACAACCATTTATGTATGCATGCAGCATTGTTCACATACTCATCTGCATACCATCTATTTGCAGGATTAAAACCTGTATCCACTAGGGGGCCAAAACATCTCCAACATTCAGAAAACATTCCCAACTGGCAAAATAATGCCCTTCCTTAATGACTTTTTTTTCAGATTTAGCACAAGAGTGTTGAAAACAAGGTGACTATTGTTTATTGTAGTAACATAAAAAGCTGTTGTCATGATTTGTTCAGTCTGATGCTCTGTGTCACATTGTGGTATACTGCCCCCACTGTTTATGTCAGGATTGCAACTTGTGAATGTGTTGCATTCATTTCTGATCTAATACAGAATCTTGTGAATGATCATAGACAGCATAAAGCAGAAATCTGTCAAAAACCTGCAGAATTAACAGCAAGTATATCACGGCCTTTAAATTGTTACTCTATAGATAAGATGGTGCAGAAAACTGAGGATCAGGAGAGCTAGCACATCCTAGCTGCAATAGAAGTCTGAAAGGAGGAATTATAGCGTCCATGGGCAGAGAGCCTCTACTACAATTGGTGTCCAAGCTATCCATCAAAATCAAATACTTGCCTTTTAAATTATAGGACAAAAAAACAGAATTCATCACAAAACTGAGAACCTTATGCAATACCACTGAAATTAGCTATAAAAAAGTCATTAGTTGTTACAAAAATAACGGAATAAGTGGAGAGAATGGCTGCTGATACAGTGATACAACCATGAGATCTTCAATACAACCAAAAATATTCAAATGAGGCTGGATAGTGTATAATGACTGTATAGTGGATCTATGAAGACAGGGACTGAGGTGGTGTCATCTGACCGTGCCATTACATGCAGTCCACCACGTTGCTGGACCCTTGACCAACGTCACGGATCTGACTGATATGGGTGGCACAAACAGCTACTCCTGCTCCTGCCCTGCAGTGAGACACGGACCCCACCAACTCCCATCTAAACAAAAAAGACATACATAACATACATAATCACACAAAAAGACTTACACTGTACTGAGCAAAAATACTGTTACAACAATGTATTTAACATTTACTATTTATGACTAACAATCCAAATTCTATCCAACATATCAACAACATTTTTGTGACTTGTCATGTGTAAACAAAAGCAAAGCTATGCACAAACTGACAACATGCAAATATAAAAGTGTATTCAAGGATTAAAATCACTCCACAAGGAGGACTTCTGGTTGCACTTGGGGATGGAATAAACCAGAGGGTTTAATCTCCCGATATTTTACCCTTTAGATCTGCAACTGTTGGGGGGTGATGAGAAACTGCATATAAATATGGACTTTTCCATTTAAAAAGTTAGCTACTGAAATGGATTAGACTGTTGGATATCTGAATGTAGCAACACATTTGCTACCACTCAAATTTAATAACATAACTTTAAATGAAAAAAAAAACTACTGCTGATCTATCCCAAAATTGTGACCTTCCACAGATGTTCAAAATAATCAGCACTGGTCATTAATAAAATATATATTTGTACACATTCTGACAGAACCTGATTGTGAAACAGTCTGAACTGAAAAAGCTTGTCTAACCTAGCAACAGTTGCTGTGAAAGCATTTGTGGGTGGAGCATTGATATTTCAGCTAGACGATACACTGAATTAGGTGTGCTTATATCTCCTTCAGTGCCTCACCTGTTCATGCGAGGATCAAACGCCTCTACTGTGTTCAGGTAGATGTTTCCATTATGGCCACCTACTGCGAAGACCCGCCCCATGACTGTGGCAACTCCAACTCCGCCTCTAGGTGTAGTCAGTTCAGCGACATACTCCCAGCGGTGTATTCTGGGATCAAACCGCTCTACTGAACTCAGTGGAGAGTTATCATCAAAACCACCTAGAACACATAAAACACACACAAAAATATTTATCCTTTTACTGGGAAAGTGCATGTATAGATTCATGGCCATAATTCAGCTTTTAATGCAGAAGAAACAACTTTTAAAATAAAATTAAGGATAACACTCTTAAAACTGGTTACAAACTCATACTTTTATTTTGACAATAACTTGTATCTGTATTTCAGTGAAGAGTGGTTTTCAGCTCAAAAGTAACTCCATGGTCACAGTGCAAACACTAACAAAGTTTTGAAAAAATAAATAATATTTTGGAAACTACCAAAAACAAAATGTGGTAACCTAATTTTCTTTTTTAATTTACATGTTTATTCCTCAAAATAGAAGCATGCAAAATCCAATAGATTTCAGTAGACCACCATGCGCTTGAATGGGCACAGATGTGCAAAAAATAGAAATAGTAAATAACAAAGTAATTCATGCAATAGTAATTGTATAAAAGTGTAAAATGTACAGTACCAGACAAACGTTTGGACACACCTTCTCATTAATTTTTTCCCCTACATTGTAAATTAATACTGAAGTCATCCAGACTATGGAGAAACACAATGAATCATATAGTGAGCTTAAAAATGTTAAACAAACCAAAATATGGTTTACATTCTTCAAAGTAGGCAAACAACTGATGGTCTCAAATACATTAAGAGGGCAAGGAATGCAAGTAATTAACTCAACTGACAAGGCTCAGCTGTTAACTGAAAGCCATTCCAGGTGACTACCTCATAAAGCTGACTGAGAAAAAGCCAAGAAAGATGTCATCTAAGCAAGAGATGCCTACTTTGAAGAATCTTAAATATAAAACATATTCTGGTTTGTTTAACACAAAAATGTTCCTGGTTGACAGTAAAAAGTTTACTTTCATATTTTCAGTTAATTCAGTGGTTTCTGAAATTCGGAATAACAAAACTGCCAAGCTGACTACCATATTTCCCTTCCATTTTAACATTCCGGTGTCAGTTAAAGTTAAGACACAGCAAACTGGCAAATCTGTATGGGTATAAAAGTCATGTGTTAAGGCTACTGATCAGTCACATATTCACAAAGCCCACACCTGCACTTCTCACCTTTCTCATTTATTCCTCTGTGTTTCTTCTCCTCTGTATCTCATATAACTCGCATATCAAAGTTCAGCTGTTTCATCTTAAGAGTAATAACAATAACAAACTCCTCTAGTTTGTTAACCTTTCTGGCCAATTGTAGGTAAAACTGTATCTAATATAACTTGAATGAGGTCAATCTTCTAGGCTTGATCAGGCCTTCCAGGCTTGGGGGGCAGTCATAGCCTAACCTAGTGCAGTCATAGCCTAGTGGTTAAGGATTTGGTCTGGTGACCTGAAGGTCGCCGGTTCGATCCCCGGGCAGGTCATGACTGAAGTGCCCTTGAGCAAGGCACCTAACCCCCAATTGTAAGTCGCTTTGGATAAAAGCATCTGCTAAATGCCTCAATTGTAATTGTAATTGTAATTGTAATTGATCAAGCTTAGCCTTAGAGCTAAATTACTCTGAATGAACATTACAAATCTGTTTTACTAGCAATGAAATTGTATATAAAAATGATACATATAATGATTTTTTCATTATAGGCCAAATTATGCAGCTGTTAATAAAAATAAACTATTGAAAATATTTTACTATATAAAAATATAACTATGTAAGAAACTAAACTTTAATTGAAGTTAGCTAAAAGTGTGTAAAGTAATACCTTTCTATTAGGGATGCACCGATACCACATTTTTTAAAACCGGGTACGAGTACAAGTACTTACATTTAAGTACTTGCCGATACCAAGTACCAATAAGAGTACT
>BRDA01012777.1:22522-40845 GCA_036984385.1 Crenuchus spilurus | reverse complement strand
ATGATTAAATCTTGGTGATTAAACATGAGTTAGTGATGACTCCACATTTATTTTCATGTGATTCATAGAGTTTTTGAGATACTTAGTGTACTTTTATTTACACCTCAGTAGTGATTGAGTACAAATTAGTGGTTCTAAATTAGTAGCTTATAAATGCACAGTTTCTTTATTTACAGTTGATTTAAATTATATCTCTTGTATGGCAGCGACATATGAAGACTTTCAGAAGACAGCATGACACAATATTACTCCATATGGCTCTTGTCCGTGTAGCAGGAAATCAATCATCCAGAGCAGTGATTTGTGTATTAATGTGTTTAAAGGACTGTAAAGATGATCCAGTTCACAACATCAACCCTTTTACTGGAATGATGTTCAGTGGATGGGAAAAATGGTCAAATGTAGTGACACTTCCTGACCACACGAGGGCACTGCCACCATGTTCATTGGTGAACATTAGAAATCAGACTGGCTCAGCCTCTTTCTCCTCTCATGATGTACTTTTGTTGGCATTCTGGTTTGCGCTGCTACCATCAACTTGATGGATTTCGCATAATAAGAGACACTGTAGATATTTTACTGGATATGAATATATCTGGACTAGCCCTAGTAATAAAATAATAAAATGCATCAGTCTCTGTACTTGAGAAAAATGATTAATTAAATTAATTAATTACTCCTTTAATGTCAGTCAAACAGTTTATTATTGTTATTATTATTATTATTATTATTATTATTATTATTTGTTTTGTTTTCTTTCCTCATCCTCTGAAGCTTTTATTTCACAAATTTGTGCTAAAATGAAGGAGACAAATGAAATAAACTGTGTTGCATTAAACGGCTCAGAAGCTGCTGGTTGAACAGCAGGAAAGTGCCTGCGGCCAGGCAGCCATACCAGGGTCTCCTCGACCCTCCACTGCTGGATATTGATGTCACCTAAATGGGATCGTGGGTGTATGAAAGGTGTTGGAGAGTGAACCGAAAATCATTTTCACAAGTGGATGATTTCTTCTGCCACATGTTAACCCAGCTCCATTGGACGCGCTTTCTTCCTTTTCTTCCCCACAGACAGGCACTGCCTCTCTTTTATAAAGCCCTTCGCCTTGGATTGATTTCTCATCGCTTATATCCTCTTTCTACCTGATCTCTGTTTTTGGTTTGAATAGAAAATCAAGGTTGATCAGTAGAATATGTATTATTTATTCCATTTTATTTATAACTCTTTAAGCCTTTGAGGAGATGAGTAGGGAAACAGTGAAGGTTTAGAAGTGGTGGCTCTATTTAATCTCCAATTAATGTGGTTAAAAGTTTCTGAATATTAGTGTGATAAATGTAAAATTATTCATATGTTTAGAATAAATGAAGGTCATTTCATTTTTAATGTGAATAAAGATTTTTGGACTACTTAGATCTACATGTATATCTTATATAAATATGTATCTATTTTAAATGTGGGCCTTCACATGCAGTACTGGACAAACGTTTTGGCATCATTTAGATTTAAAACGCTTTTTATTTGAGCAATAAGGGCTCAGAAAAAATATTAATATTGAAATAAATCAAAATAACAGTAAGTAGCAAATGTATTTACGCTAATGTGTTGATTTAACCCTTTCTAAACCTCTTCTTATTACAGTTATTTATACTACGCATCCAATAAGCTGATTGCCTTAATTAATACTTTATTATATCAAATCAAGATTATCTGAAACCAAACTTTGTTGTTCAAACTAACTCTCAAAGTATCTGCTGCTTTTCTCAACATGTTAATTTGTATTTACTCTGTTGTTACACGTAAATTGACACTTATTGCCAATGCAAATAGTTTTAAATAACATGCGTAGGTGCCTAAGAGTTGTGCCCAGTACTGAACATGCACACATGCAAATATAATGATTTAGATTTTCTTCACAAGGTACCTCTATGCATTAGGACAGAGAGTTTGGAAGAGATGGAAGAGACGATATTTCGTCCTTGTTCAGGTGAGGTTATTTCTTGTATTCTGTGATCCAACCTTGTAAAAGGATCTCCTTTTTTAATGAAAATGTCATCATTAAAACCACTGTGCCCTTTACTCTTCAAATTACAGACATCATCAGATTATTGGACAATCATAGAAAGTCTCATTTTATTAATGCGCTTTGGCCGGTTCAAACAGTGAAAGATGGGTTGTATTGCAGGTCAGTCAGTACACATTCGCCATGTGCAGTTACAGAGAGAAGAAGTCTGAGCCGCAGGAGCTCATGCAGCTGGACGGCTACACGGTGGATTACTCAGAGCCACAACCAGGTAGTTGCTCCTCTATCAGCCACAATACAACACTAACTAATGCAATTTACATACTGTAAGTCTCTTCAGTATTGACAAGGTTTAGACTGATCCATAAGTCTGCACACACACAATGTCTTTGCATGATTTTCCTAATTGCATCTTTTGATATACAGTATGTGTAAATAGCATTACCTGTAGTCTGCAAAACACAAGCAATAAATTCATTAATTAAATGAGCAAAAAATTTATTTAAGCCTCAAAAATGAAAAACATTGAAAAGATTCAGAAATACTCATTTTTCTTGCCAGGATAAAAAAATTTGCTCGTAAATTCACATTCGCATTCTCATTACTCCACTTAATCCACATTCACATTATTTCACTTAATCCACATTTATATGACTTCATTTAATCCACATTCACATTACTTCACCTAATCTACATTTGCACTTACTTCATCTCTCCTAATTCACATTCACATTACTTCACCTAATCCAAAATCTACATCACCTTTAGATTATTTGGATAGGCCACCATTCCCCTCCTTTTTATCTACAGAGCCTCACATCACATGCAAAATATTTGTTGAAACTCATTTGAGACTTAGTGTTAGGACCAGCATTATAGCTGGGACTAGGGTTAGGTTTTGGGTTAAGGTTAGGATTAGTGGATAGGGTCAGGATCAGATTAATAAGGGTGACCATAGCTAAACATATATAGTTTCAAAACAGCTTGTTCAAATGAATTATTACTATATTATTATTAAAGCCTAATAATTGTACCCATGTCTTTTATTTGATATTCAGGCTGTGTATGATGAGTACTGTGTATGTAGGCTTCCATACTGACTGGCAGCATTTAAGCTTGATGTATCTTCTGGATTCTATCCTATACAAACTAGCTAGGGATGCTTCGTGGGTAAACAGCACAGCAGGTTTGTAAGTGGCTCTGGATAAGAGCGTCTGCTAAATGCCTTCAATGTAAATGTGAATTATTATTTGCTCAGTAAATGCCCCATTTAAGTCGAGTGAGTTTGCCTGTTACAATTTCATTAAATAGTGCATAATCTAAGATGTTCTTAGGTATTTTTTCCCAGTGTGGCAGACTTTGATTTGTATTGTGCTATTCACAATTAACTCAAGTTGAGCGTCAAGTGCTAGCTGAATGATTTTTGAAGTCTGATAGTGAGTTTGTTTCTGTATGTTCCAAGGTCATTTTTTTCTCTCTCGGAAACATTTTTGCTATTTATTTATGCAGAACGGAGCCTTTAGATATGAAGGGCACATCTGGTTGAAAGCAGATGTACAGCCAGCCAGTGTAGTGCTGTTATCCTACTAAATGGGGAGTTTTTCTCAATAAGAAATGTGGAGAAATTGGGGAGAAGTGAAGATATTTTGTAAATCATGAGTCCACACTTTGTCTTGCGCGTCAGAAAAGTGGTCTCAGATTTATGTCATCAAGGCTATACACTCCAGCATTTCCATTCAATGCATTTAGAACTAGTTTCAAGTGAGGCTTAACAGAGCATCCGCAAAGCCGCATTATGCATGGAATGCTAAAGAGAACCTAGATGGAACATTTTCCTTGAATGCGTGTTTGTGAATACATCTGTCAGTATTTGTAGCTGTAGTGCCTGTCTATCAGAACTCATACATCATGTTATCGTAGTATTGACCTTTGCCGGCTTTAATAAGTCATTTTGTGCTGTAAGCATCCTGAGCATGGGTATCTATAGGCGTGGATGAATCAAGATATTTTCAGAAGATTCTAATTTAAGTCAAAATAATGTTACATCAAGGTGATTTTAATGTATACTGAAATACCTATTTCACTCCCAACACATTTTGTAATATTGAGATCTAATGTGTACAAATCTCTTTTAAAGCCCATTTATCACTCGCAGGTCTTCAGGGAGGTAAGGCTTTCTTCAGTGCTGTCAGAGAAGGGGATCTTGTGGTATTTGCCACAAGCGATGAGCCAGACAGAACGCTGTGGGTGCAGGCCATGTACCGTGCCACAGGCCAATCCTACAAGCCTGTACCACCTGCTCAGAACCAGCAGCAGAACTGCAGAGGAGGGAATGTCCAGAAAGAAGCCCCTGCTTCATTACTCAGTAGGTTGCATCCTGTCTGATCTGTGAGATGTTGCATGTAATTCCTGATGCTAGATTCACACCGTTACTGTCCTTTCTGCTTATTTAGATTTCGGTTTACATTAATGTATTTCACTGCAGGCTAAAAGCCCTTCTTTCTGTTACAATAGAGCTGTTTCTCAACAGATCTTTCAATACTGTTTTGGTGGTTGGGTGGTGGCTGGTTGGCCATCGATCCATTGGGCTGCAGCTCTCACACACACTCTAAACAAATGTCAGCGGGGGACTTAAATGACCCAAACACTGCCACCGAGTGAATGAAATACCTCTTGCAAAAACTCCAATGCCACAATTTGCTCACTTTGCACCACAGCCTGGGGAACCTTTCTGTAATTCATGACCAGACCATTATAAAGCATACATTTGATGCCTTTTAAGCTTTCCTCCCTTTTTAAAAATAACAAATGATGCTGTCACCTTAGTTGCATGCACCTTTTTGTGTCGGCACCATTGCTAACAATCTCCCCGCATCCATTGCTGCTTGGAACGATTTAGAATAAAAGGTGGAACACTGCACTTCCGTTTCCACAAACCTTCGTCTTCAACGGCCTCAACCTCCTTGTTTCTCAAAGCATCCTGCAAACGTTTGAAAAACTTGTTTATGAACTGAAACCTTGTAAAGCAAATACATGTAAGAAAGAGGTTAGAGCTCTGATTAGCATATGCTAACTAATGCCGAAATGGGAAGATGATGAGAGAAGGCCAGGACTTTCCATTAACTGTTTGTCATGAGGAAAGATTTTGCAAACTAATTGACTAAACTAGGTTTATCTTTTGTTATGATGTGTTTGAGACTAATTACTGATGTATTTGTACATATTCTATCAAAAACTTTGTACAACTCGGAAGGATGTGAAGTTAACTCCTTTGGAGATTAATTCACATGGATTAGTGATGTGCCTATGAGGCCTATATGTTGAAAGGCGATTGTTCGGTGTCTGCGCTGTCCCATTGCCTTAGCCTCTTAGATGACCAGTTCAGACCTCTTGTCTTCTGGCCCAGATGAGAGTGTGGCAGATGAGCTCTTCTGACAAAGGTTTGGATTGTGTTTTCGGAGTGTACTTGTGTGTCCAGGCCAAAATATCCCGATGGAGCATGGATGTCTTGTCTGTCTGGCCGCATCTGTCCCTCAAACTCCAGCTGCTTTCACTGAAGTGACCGGCGGGGGCTGTACCTGTGATATGGGCTCATCACTGTGTTAATATCTGTCATAAAGCTCCTGTCCACCTTGCTGGCTCGTGTCAGATGGATGTGACTGCTGCCTTGAAGAAGGAAACGAGAGATGGTCTGCCTCTTCTGGATCGAGGTAGCATGCCCTGCCCCTTCAGCTCCGATTAAAGACGACAGCCCCCCCTCCTCCTCCTCCTCCTCCTCCTTCACTCCCACTCCTTATCCACAGATAATAGCTGTAAGTTAAAGTTGACACAGATCAATATGCTTCTTCAGTCGAACTGGATCTGTCAGGCTCGCGCCTCGTGGATCAATATGAAGCTTACCTCCTCTTTATTACTACATTTAATCTATATTTCCTTTTGTGTTCTTGCTTTCATTCTCCTCCTTGTTTCTTTATCTGTTTAACCCCCACCCATCCCACCCACCCAAACAACTCTGTCCCCATTCCTTTTCCAAATGACATTAAGGAGCTGATGCTTTGGTAGTAATGAATGTAATATGACCTACATCGGAATTAAAGCGAGGTGGGGACAATGGAGACCTGGACACTTTTCCAGGCCAGAAGAAAGAAGAAGTGTTTGCGAGTCGATTGGAGAATTGCGACTGTCTAACAAGCGGAGGTCAGGGAGGGGCAGCTAACAGATGCCCACAGCGCTCCTGGGCACACATGGGGCTTTTCTCTGTCCATACAAGCGTCCACAAAGTCGTCGGCATGCCAAAAATGGCAGCGTTAATAAAAGCAATCACTAATGCAGACTCAGGAAGGTGCCGCTGGCCATGCAGGCGTCAGGAGATGCGTCTCAAAAGCCTTGGTCTTTTGTGGTTCTCCTGGAGCGAAGACCTCACTCCGCATATGCACACTCTCGGATTGCCGGCAGCGAGTGTTAGGCTTTTGATGGCTTCCCCATTAGCCGGTTTTCAGGACGTGTGTGACTAGCGCGATGAAAAGACTGGAAATGAACTTGGGCACACTTTTAGTGCTCCCTCCTCCTTTTCTTTCCTCCCACAGACTCTCTCAGTCTCTCACACGCTGACCTGACCCCATACCCTTTAACATCTTGCACGTGTGTGTCATTTTTCTCTTTTCGACTTGATGCGTGTGCTCTCAGACCAACCCATCTGCTTGTTCTTTATTTAAAAAAAAACTCTTAAGTGCATATGGGAATGTGTAGAGACAGATGGCACACAAGTATGGATGCACACTCACACACTCGCATGCGCACTCTTAATTTTTATCAAACCTTCACAAAGGTGTAATGCCTTCTTCAAGGTCGAGTCTCAGTCGACATGGTCCAGAAGAATGACCATCACTTGTATCTGAGCTTGTGTTCATGTGTTCATGTGTGAACCGGTGCTCAGCGCTCAGGAGTCATCTACAGGCCATCATGTTCTTTTGCTGGTACCACACTTAACTGCAGAGCATTTAAATCATTTTGAGGACTGATTGCGAGGTTGTGGCTTATGAAAATGATTTGGAATGACAATGGAATCTTATTATGTGTCCATGTCTACATATCATCTCTGTCAGAATCATAATATCTCCAGAAAGACTGCATTACAACTAGGGATGCACTGAATATTCGGCAACTGAAATAAGTGAAAAGACTTGTGAATAATTTATACTGACCGGTGGTGCTTTTAATGGCATTGTTACCTTTTAGGACATTCAGAATTGTGCTTTTCCTCACCAGTCAACAAAACACAGATTCACCAGCACAGTTACAGTTTGGTGCTGAAATGGAAAAAGACAACAAACTACAAGCACAACCTTTACTAAACTACACTTGTTATGATGAAGCCAGAATACAGCCGCTTAGCTTTGTGTTTGTGCTACGGCAGCTGCAGTGTTAGGGACCGTCTCACAATTACCAGAACTAATGTGAAGTGTTTCAGTGTCTGTAGCCAATGACACTCACATTAAACACACAAAACATCCATGTGACTTACATCATTCATTTTAGACATTTTCATCATTTTATTAAATATTAGTAATAATGTAACATACATGCATCTTCATACATATTCATATATTATTGTCTTATTTTATATACAAATATAAAAGAATAATCAATTAAACTCATGTTATTAAACCTAATGATGTCAAACCTACTTATTAAAGTACAGACATTCAGTCCTGACTAACTACAGGACTTATTTTGGGAAATAGTTTATTTACTAATTTTATAGGAATTTATATAAATGAAAAACTGTTCAGCCAAATTAATTTTGTTTGCATCCCTATTTACAAAGGAAGTGAAACATGATATAATGTAGCATTTAATGAAGTTGAATTGTATTCTCAGCCATTTTGGAGTCCATAAAAGGCAATGTATTGATACTCTCACAATACACTCAAACAGACAGCAGCTTTCTGATGGCGGTTCTTGTGTGTGAGCACAGTTTCTAATGTTTACTGCTAAAATATGGAAACTGGCTGTCACAGTAGCTTTGGCCAAAAAGAGGTGACATGCAAATATAGGAAGATGGTGATGCCAATGCAAGCAAACAGTGATTGAGTCATTTACAGAGCATTCAAACCATCCCTCCTTCCATCACAGCAGTCATATAACACCATTACAGCTATTGGAGATCAGCTGAAGGAAGATGTTTATTGATCCCAGATGAGATACTTTGATGATAAGCAATCTGTGGCATCATACATAAACAATTATTAAAGTTAATTACACACACTACACATATTCGCACAGTACAATGACACCAGCACAAACATTAACTACAGCATTCACATTTAATGGTGTTTGAGATGTGAGATATTAAGGTTAATGTGTTAATGTGTTGGCACTTCAGTGTTTAAGTGGTTATATCTGTTTGATTTGTAGCAGCTAAACTGTGTAAGTGTATTAAATTCATATACATTGTACACAAGTGGATTGTAATGGTAATTGTAATGCATCAGACTGAAAGGGTATGTTTGTGGTTCAGGTTTGGAGAGGGCAGGAGTGGAGGAGCTCATCTCTGCAGTTCCCTGCAACTTCGATCATGCCAGCCTCTTCCGAACACTGCAGAAACACACGCTCATCCACCGCATGAATGACTCTTTCTCCTGCCTGGTGAGCTGTGTGTGTGTGTGTGTGTGTGTGTGTGTTTTTGTGGGAGAGAGAGAGAGAGTGACGGAGAGATTATTCTCTTTGTTGTTAAGGAGGAAAAGTATACACAGACTTTCAATGACAACTGAATTAAATTCAAGCAAATTCAATTAATCTGACGTGTCACAAAAATGTGAATTAGTTTTCATCAGCGCTGTACAGTACAATAAAGTGAAAGTGAAAGTGGGCTTATGGTTAAGGAACCAGCCTTGTGACCGGAAGGTTGCAGGTTTGATGCCATGAAACGACAGAAAACAACCGAAGTGTTTCACCTAACCCCCAACTGCTGCCTGGGCACTATGGGTAGGGCTGCCCATCACATCAGGCAAGTGCACTCACTGCTCCCAGTGTGTGTGTTTGTTTCACTGCACAGATGGGTTAAATTTCTCTACGGTGCATCTCTTTCACTTACATTTTTACTTTAGGATGGCTCTACAGTACATGTGTAAGTATTATGGGACCAAATTACTCAGGAATATTTCAGCTCAGTGGTGTTATGTGTATATTTTACATTGTAAACATGTGGAAACAAAACACACTGATGAACACAACTGCTTAGGAAATTACTCAGCTACAGGCAGCATATGTCTGATTACCATCTAATCGCTGTTGTTGTTTTTTTCTTTGAGAAGATAAAGATATATTTTATTCATTTCTTCATTAGTCCTGTGATACCTGCTGCGTTCTGTAATGTTTCACAAATACAAACCAGCAGAAACAAAAACACCTGAACAGTCATATGACTTTATTTAGTCGGAACTGGATTAAGTGGTTAATTGGGTGGATGGCCGAATGGATGGATAGAATTATATTATGTGTTTTGCATATTATCATTGTCCAGAGACAAAACAAAATGGTAAATGGTGCTGTCGTATTTAAAAAAACATAACACTTGACAGTAGATGAGCTCTTTCATCATCACATACCTGCTGCCAGAAATATCACACAGATTAAAAACCCAAACAGCATTCTTATAGATCTCGACCAGTGTGCACGACAGTTGATCTGTGTGTGTGTGTGTTTATACGCAAGTGTGTTTGGGGACGTGGACTCAGGGAGGGAGGAGGCGGGCGTGTGTGGGGTTAAATGTCCACAGGGGAGGGATGTGGCCCCTCAGGCTAAGTGAGAACTCACGCTCAAGAGGAAGATAAACGGTTCCAATCAATACAGCCTGGATAGTGAGCCCAGTCTGCTGCACTGCTGCTGAGCGGCTCGGCACACTGAAGAAAAGAGCCGTGCTGAGAGTTATAATGCTTATATGTGTGTAGGATGGGAGTGGAATTACATAGCGCCTGCAAATATTCCCTGTTACATTTATTGGTACACACAGTCAGTGTGCGTGTGTGTGTGTGTGTGTGTGTGGGGGGGGGTGTTGTATATATCTGACTTACTAACAGAAGTGTGTAAAAGCGTGTCATCATGAGAAACAGCTTGAATCTCTAAGATGGCAGCTTAACAGAACATTTTCCGTTGACTGTCCAAAAAGGAATGTGTGTGTGTGTGTATATATATATATATATATATATATATATATATATATATATATATATATATATATAAAATAACATACAATACCAGTCAAAAGTTTGGACTCATTCAATGTTCAAAAATTTGTGTTCATCCAGACTATGAAGGAACACAACATAAAGAATCATGTAATAAACTTAAAGTGTTAACCACACCAAAATATGTTTTAGATTTTAGATTCTTCAAAGTAGACACACAACTGATGTCTCAAACACATTAAGAGGCAAGAAATGCAAGTCATGAACTCTTGACAAGGCACAGCTGTTAACTGAAAGCCATTCCAGGTGACTACCTCATAAAGAAAATGGCAAGAAAGCTGGAATCTAAACAAGAGGTGCCTACACAGTAAATCTGCCAGTGTTAAATCAACACTATTAGAGTTAAAGTAACACTGAGAGTGTTACATTTTAACACCCTCAGTGTTAATTTAACTCTAATAGTGTTGATTTAACACTAGCAGATTTACTGTGTACTTTGAAGAATTTAAATTATAAAACATTCTGGTTTGTTTAACACTTGTTTGTTTACTAAATAATTACATATGAATTTATTCATAGTTTTGATGACTTTAGTATTAATCTACAATGCAGAACATTTTTAAATCATGAAAAAATCTCCAGACTGGTGTATATAATTTATAATATTTTTTCTGCATCACTTGAGCACAGTAGTTGCCCTTTGCATTGTGTAAAGAATTTGTTATGAATAGACGACCCAATAAAAATACTCCTATGTTGCTTTGAATAAAACCTCTTCACATGTTTTTCACCTCTTCTGTAAAGTTACTGTTTTGGAGATGCTTGTTTTTCTTTGGAGAGTTTTGTTCTTATTTGTTCCAGGTAATTTGATGTTTCTCTTTGCTCTTATTGACTGAACACGTCATAATAATAAATGCCATAAATCACTGCTCACATTAAGGTTAAGCAATAATATATTTCATTCAGATTGAGACACAAGACTACATAATAATCCTGGAATATGCTACAAGGACATGAGTTTAGATTGCCAATTTTAAAGACATGATAGTAGACCAACAAACAGCTAAGCACGTTTGTGCTTTTGTTCTCCTCATTGTCTGTGTCTACCTGCTCTCAGTGAGTACCTTATGCTTCACAGCCGTCTGCTGAATGACTAAGTCTGTGCTCAGCTCTTTGTCAGGGTGCCAAGGCTTTTGTTCAAACTTCAGCGGACAGCAAAACCACATCGTGCCACAAAGACCACCTGAATGTGGCGCTTTTCCCATGCTTCCTGGGACAAGGACATCTGTGTGGGTGTGTATTTGTGTGTGTCTCTCTTTATAATGGAGAGCGAGAAAATGGAGAGTTATGTTTATATATTTAAGATTTATATATCTTTATTTTTATGCTGTTTGTGTAAATTGTATTATATTGTAAGAATATTTAATTGAAAATTAGGAAAATAATTCCAAAACACTTTTTACATTTTACAAAATGTAAAAAAACTATTTTACAAAACAATTTACATTTTTTAAATAGTAAAAATATGTAATTATGACCTTATTACACATTCGTAGCACAGGATTTGTAGTCTGTAGGTCAGCTGAGCTTCTGAACTCATTAAATGAAACTCGAATGTTGCTAATCAATAATTTTGCCCTTAAGGAAAATCAATAAATCTTGGCTTTTTTTGTTGTTGAACTACATAAAGGCCAACTTTTGCATCAGTTGTTGTGTGATGGAGGGATTAGACTCAGTGAAGTGTTGGTGATTTGAAGACCGATATTTAGCGTTTTCAATCAGTAGTGCAATAGAAGGTTCCCTGAGGCGCGGTGGAGGATGTGCGCAGGCGTGTGTTCAGGCATGGGTTTGGCACTTATCACTTTTTAAAGTCGTCAGGTTGTGCAGTGCTGCCCTCCCCCTTCACTATGACAAAGGTAAGACACCAGACGCCTATAAATTTAGCAGCAAATGAGGGGCAGTGAGGGCCAGTCATGTTCAGCTCTAATATAATTGCACACACCCACTTCATGTTCCACCCCTAATCACGCGGGCTCTCCACCACACACACACACACACACACACACACACACACACACACACACACACACACACATCTCACCACACAAACACGCATCTGTTCTGAAATGAAGGCTTTATTAATGAAAGCTAGCTGCCTTGTCATCAGTACTCCAGGCTTTGAGAGAGATCTGTACACAGTAGCTGAGACAGATTCTTTGTTTTGCAGGTTGTCACTGTAAAATATGTTTTGTAAAACTTGGCTAAAATAAAATTTGACTGCAGTATGAGTTGTCCATTCCTGATATGTATTTTCCCAGAAACCTCAGCACAGCATTGTTTATTCCATATGAATTTAATTTTCTTTTGAGCTATTTAGTTGCCAAGTGACCCTGTGCTGTGATTAGCATTGAAATTAATTAAGAGAACCTTCTAGATTGATTCCATTTCATCAGGGCTTTTATAATGGAGCTGACCATTTAAGCATCACTGTGACTAAATGTAAATGATAGACAAATGGTTGTTTCTTTCTAAAATATTTCATCAAAAAGAAAAACCAAGTCTTTGGTATTTCCACCTTATCTTTCTATAAAGTTCTTAGTTATGTGATTTGTTCATTTATTCATATTGATATGTGCATTAAAGGAGAAAGCACAAGCTTAACGCATGAGCTTTCATTTCTGTTGAATGAAAAAATGTCCTTGGTCAGATGTCCAGTTTAGGACAATGAAAATAATAATCAGAGACTTAAAACAATTAATTAAATAATTAATCATTAAAATAATTAGCAGTTTTAATAGTTACACTGTATGTTTAGTCTTGATCCTTTGAAGATGCACATGTAGGCTTTTCCTGTCGTTTGTGTGCTACAGCATTCATTCTAGTTGAATTGGAAAATTCCAGGACCTGATGGCATACTTTCTGTCTAATGGAGTTTTTAACTCGTCTGTCCATTAACATGTTGATCAGAGCTTTGCTGCTGGCCGTGTTTATATTGATCACTTTTGAGTTTGTTGTTGATCCAGTGAATGTTCAGGTTGTTTCACTGATGGTCTTGCATCTCTGTGATATTAATACTTTCTTCAGTGGCTAAGCTCAAAGACCAGAACACTACCAGAAGGTTCTGTTAATACAGGGGTGTCAGACTCCAGTCCTGGAGGGCCGGATTCCTGCAGAGTTTGGTGAATTCTCTGCTCTGACACTACAATTAAACCTGCTCATTACCTGCTGAGCTAAATCACGTGTGTTTGATCAGGAAGATCACCAAACTGTGCAGGAATCCGGCCCTCCAGGACTTGAGTTTGACACCCCTGTGTTAATACAACTGGATATATCTCGCTTAATGAACACCATTCAGTCCATTGTCTCAATACTTCCATTCATTTAAAAATTCATTTTCTTTTGTTAATTTGTGTGTGTGTGTGTGTGTGTGTGTGTGTGTGTGTGTGTGTGTGTGTGTGTGTGTAAATACAGTGTGTGTGAGGGAGATTTTCCTGGTCTTTCAGACTATGAGCAGCAGTGTGAGCCAGACTGTGCTGCGTTCGTTAGGACGACGCGACTGCCGTCTCAGTCAATTGCTAGTGGTTAATTGAGCGGTCGGAGCCAAGACACGAGCAGGCCATCTGTTTGTCACGGTGGAACATCTTGTGGCACTCTGCTCGGCACAGGGCCATTCTGCTGTAGCTCGGAGTGGTGTGATATTAATAGATCTGGGGAAGAGACGGGCTGAGAGACAGACATAGTGATAAAGAGGGAAGAGAGATCGATGGATGGAGGAGAAGGAAGACAGAGAAAGGGAGATCTGTAGAAAGTCGGTGGATATTTTTAGAGAGAAGGTGTGGATGGAGAGTGTGGAAGGGCAGATGAGAAGGCTGCATGTTTGGTACATCATTCAGAAGGAGACATTTATTGGTGGAATTGATGAAAATAATTGGTGCTGTCTCTGTCCTAACAGAACCTTGTTTCTCCAGAAACATGCAGGAGAATGTAATACACGTTAACGTTAGAAAATGTCATTTTGGAGCATTGGTATTGGTCCATTGAATTTGAGATGCAATGTAAAGGCCAGTTGGTGCTTTTAAAAATGTATATAAAGGCTTTAAATATGAGCGCAGCAATATGCAGTGGCTATAGGAAGTGAATCAAGACAAGGTGAATCACAAGAGTGCAACCCATTAAGAATCTTGTTGCTTTCAGAAATATGAACAAACATAATCTAAAGCTTCTTTCAGGTCAAGAGAAAGCCACATAGTGAGAAAAGAGAAGGCAAAAAGGTGAACGCAAAGACGAGGACATGAAGGCACGACTGTGAGCCACACACTCAAGTCAAAATACTACACTCGCTACGTGTCAGCTCAGCGTACTCCTTGAACCGCGCTCCTTGTCTTTTCATCTTTAATGGTAATGATCACTTCATCTTCTTGCGCAGGCTGAGGGGTCGTGGGGGTCAGTGTTCAGCTTGCTCCTCAGCATCGTGCCTGCTGCTCCCTGGTGGCTGGCAGTCTCCCGCGAGCGTCTGCGGCGCAGCGTCAGTCCTCACGACTCCCAGCCTTCAGCGCTGTCGTGGGCGAGCGGCCCCCTCAAAGTGCTAATTTGTTAACGTTCCTACGGAGAAGGCGTCTTAATTAAGTTTGTAAGATTCATGACTAATTTAGTTATTATGTGAGGGATGAATGAGCTAATGAATGCAACAGGAGCCTCCCGGCGCACTTCACCCGCCCGCATTATGTGTGACTTTTCTGCCTATGAATTAATTGTTTGCGCTTAACCTTGCTCTCACTCGTTTGTTAAAATGTTGGAAATAGATAGGGTGTTTTTTTCCTGTGTTTTTTTTTCAGGGTTGTTGCCTGTTAAGTAAACTGGTGGGATTTTTTTTGGGAAAGATGAAAGCCTGTCCCAATTATGCATTTCTATGTTTAATTTGAACACTTCAGAAAGAGCAGGATGTCAGTTCAGAGCTGTGACCTGTGAGACTCGTGACTCTAGGGGTCAATGAATAAGCAGCGATGCAGACATAAACCAGTTTCTAAAACTTTTCAATGTTTATTTTCCATTAAAAAGTTAAGAAATTACTTTTTTTCTGTGAAGCTGTGAAGCCTTGAAGAAAACCCTTCATGAGATCTGAGATGTTTTGGTTTGTCAGATTTATCATTTGTCCATCTATGATCTGCAAGACCATCTTTTCTCCATGCAGGGATGGTTCAGTCCAGGCCAGGTCTTTGTTTTGGATGAGTACTGTGCTCGGTATGGTGTAAGAGGCTGCCATCGTCACCTCTGTTACCTGAAGGACCTGATGGAATTCTCTGAGAACAAAGCCTTAGTGGACCCCACCCTCCTCCATTACAGCTATGCCTTCTGCGCATCTCATGTCCATGGAAACAGGTACCAGTGCACCTCAGTTATACTGCTTAACAAACTAAGCAAATTCTTCTTCTCAGGTAAAAATCCTGGACTTTGAATAGAAGATTTAAATTAATAATAAAAAGCCTAAAAATGTGGGCTGTGGCGTCAAATTATAATATCAGTATGCCATTATAATTACAATACAGTTGTGCACATGGCATAAAATCTATAAATTTAAATTGCTAACTGCAATTCTATTTTTAAATCCAGCTAATCATTTTAATTGTTTTTGGTTTACATTTTTTTTATTTAAAAACATTTTTTGTATTCATAATATATAATAATGCAGAAACACCTCCATGTTTTGCCTTCCAGAACAGGGCTGATGGAAATGTTAGCTTTTACTATGTTAAATACTTAAAGACTCAAAGTTCTCCCATGCATAGTAAACGTACCAGCAGTATAGCATCACTGTCAGAAAGTAACATCACTTTGTTTCCAAAATGATCCCTTTATAGTCTTAGGACGTAACTTTCAATAAAAAGATAATAAAAGTATTTAATAAAAGCAATTTTAGAGCACTTCTATTGATCTATTAATTATACATTTTTGTGTTGTTTTGTAATAACTCAAAGAAGCAAACCAGACAAAACACAGCTTATGTCTCTTCTTAAAGCCCATTTAAGACCAGTTTCTAAGACTGTAGGTCAAAAGCTGTACAAGTAATGTTCTTCAATTATTGTATTAATTATTGCCTAAACAAATACACTGTTGAAAACATTTACTACACAAATCTAGTTAAAAACAGTGTTATAAGCTGTCAGTTATGCGTTATAAAATATATTATCTACATATACAGTACCTAGTCAAAAGTTTAGACACACATTCTGGACATTTCATGATTTAAAAATTAAATTATTTCGTAAACTAAACAGTGTTAAACAAACCAGAAAATGTTTTATATTTTACATTCTTCAAAGTAGGCACCTCTTGCTTAGATGCCAGCTTTCTTGGCATTTTCTCAGTCAGCTTTATGAGGTAGTCACCTGGAATGGCTTTCAGTTAACAGCTGTGTCTTCAAGAGTTCATGACTTGCATTTCTTGCCTCTTAATGTGTTTGAGACATCAGTTGTGTGTCTTCTTTGAAGAATCTACAATCTAAAACATATTTTAGTTTAAGACTTTTAAGTTTACTACATGATTCTGTATGTGTTCCTTCATAGTCTGGATGACTTCAGTGTTAATTTACAATGTAGGAAAAAATAATAATAACATTGAATGAGAAGGTGTGTCATAAAACTATTGAACATTTATTTTTAGCTTATTGATAATCCCTAAAAAAGTATTTATACCCACATTAAAATCCTGCATTGACTGTTTTTGAAAGTGAGGTACACAGACCAGAATACAAACCAGAAGGGCTTTTGTATGCATATAATGAGTCATAGAAAAGCTGTTCTAAAAACACAAAACTGCCAACCCATTGAGTGTCACTGCCTTGTCATTATGTTATTCAAAGGGAGCGAGCATGTGTTTTTCTCATCAGATTAATTAACATTCCTCAATTATCTGTAAATGTAAAGCGATTAAAATAGAATTACTGACTGTTTCAGATAGTTTTACATAACTGTATGTATGATTTGTTTTACTGATTAACTTGTAAATTAATTGAAGCACTTTTTCTCTGAATTGCACTAATTAATTATTCATTAATAATTAATATGTCTTTTTAATGTCTGTTAGAAGTGGCATATAGCAGCAGTAAAATGAACCTGAACAGAAAGGAATGAACTTGGCTCTTGGGTATGAGCAATGTTCTTGTCCACTTGTTGGTTTAAGTCCTTTGTGTTCAGCTTGTAGATTGTCCTCTTTAAAGCTATTAGCTTCCTACTTATTGCAAATCCCCTTCATTTGACTTATTCCACGCTAAATACACAAGAATGTGCTGCCACTCTCTGATGGTTAATTTGGCCAATTAGGGACGTTATGATTAGCCTCTCTGGCTAATCACTAGGTACAAATGAAAACTGGCAGTAGTGGCTTTTTGTCAGTTTGCAGATTCATTTGAATAATTAATGTCTGCTCAGAACTGTGGATTCCTCAGCGACGGTGTGAGAATTGATAAATGTTATTTATCCCACAGAAGAAATCTGGCTTTGTTTTTCTGGAGTTTATAAAAACAGCAGTTTGGTGAACATTTTTGATGCTTAAAAATAATTTAAAGTTCTGAAGCTCTGATATGTCTGCTGGTCTGATTGGGCTTATTTGTGTGAACAGTGTTTTGCATCATACAATTCATTGAATCTCTGAACAGAACATCAGGAAGTCACAAGTGTCACTATCAGAGGTTGTCAGCTTTGTATTCAATAAGTACTACTTCATTAACACCAGGGTTTTAAGCCCTTTCTGAATATACCACATCTAGTTATTCTGTTGAATCATTTCCTTAAAAGAGTCCAGGTTATATTAGCCCTGTATATCCTGACATGATGGCAAATATGCAGTCATACAGTGCCAGTCAAAAGTTTGGTCACACCTTCTAATTCAATGTTTTTCTTTTTTCTTTTAGTTCCTACGTTATACATTAACACTGAAGTCTTCCAGACTGTGAAGGAACACATAAGGAATCATGTAGTAAACTTAAGTATTAAACAAACCAAAATATGTTTTAGATTCTTTAGAGTAGACACACAACTGATGTCTCAAACACATTAAGAGACAAGAAATGCAAGTCATGAACTCTTGACAAGACACAGCTGTTAACTGAAAGCCATTC
>BRDA01012777.1:0-13379 GCA_036984385.1 Crenuchus spilurus | reverse complement strand
CCTCACCGTCTCACTGTCTCTCTCTCACTGTCTCTCACTGTCTCACTGTCTCTCTCTCTCTCTCACTGTCTCTCTCTCTCTCTCTCTGTCTCTCTCTCACTCTCTCTCTCTCTTTCTCTCTCATTGTCTCTCTGTCTCTCTCTCTCTGTCTCTCTCTCACTCTCTCTCTGTCTCTCTTTTTCGTTGTCTCTCTGTCTCTCTCTCGCTCTCTCTCACTGTCTGTCACTGTCTCTCACCGTCTCACTGTCTCTCTCTCTCTGTCTCTCACTGTCTCTCTGTCTCTCTCTCTCTGTCTCTCACTGTCTCTCTCTCTCTGTCTCTCACTGTCTCTCTCTCTCTCTCTCACTGCCTCTCTCTCTCACTGTCTCTCTCTCTCACTGTCTCTCACCATCTCACTGTATCTCTCTCTCACTGTCTCTCACTGTCTCTCTCTCACTGTCTCTCACTGTCTCTCTCTCACTGTCTGTCACTGTCTCACTATCTCTCACTGTCTCTTTCTTTGTCTCTCTGTCTCTGTCTCTTTCTCTCTGTCTCTCTCTCTTTCTTTCTCACTGTCTCTCTCTCTTTCTTTCTCACTGTCTCTCTCTCTTTCTCTCTCACTGTCTCTCTCCCTGTCTCTCTCTCTTTCTCTCTCTCTCTCTCTGTCTCTCTCTCTCTCCGTCTCTTTCTCTCTCTGTCTCTTCCCCTCATTTTGTTTTATTAATGCAAAAGGGAAGAGAGGTAAGTGAGTTTTTGTTCTATCTTTCAGCTCTCTGTTCATTATTGTCCATCATATGCATCACTGTTGGTCATTTAAAATCAGATTTTGTAACTTCTGCACATAAACATCGACAGTCTTATCCATAAACATTTTAATGCTGTGTTAGTGATGTACACATTCAGGGCTTATAACCATTTTCAGAACAAAACTTTAGTGACCCAAAGAAATGACCATCTGAATCTAAACTTGTTGAAATCATCTACACTCTTAAAAGAAATGGTTCTTCAAGGGTTCATTAGTAAAGAGCCTTTCTGGTGGATGAAGGGTTCTTTCCATGTTAATAGGGTTTTTCAGATTGATTAGGAATGTGTTGTAGATGGTTCTATGCAGACGTCTTCTGAAAATGATTCTATACAGCACCAAAAAGGGTTCCGCTTCACATCGTAACTATAGCAGAACCCTTTTAGGGACTATATTGGGGGCTACATGACCACTGTAGCTCTGATAAGTCTTTATTATTCTTTTCACTTTGTACCTATTTGATAATAGCTTGTGTCATAGTGCGTCAACACCAAAATCAATAAAATTTAAGATCAGTTTGAATTTGTTTGTATAAAAGGCTGGATTTAACTCGATTATAAATTTCAAAAGCAACTGATGATATACCAGATGACTCCAGTCAGAAATGCTTGTGTTATAAGAGGCAGCAGTGGTCTCCAGGGCAGGGGCAAAAAAACTAAAAGTGCACATTTTTCCCATCGGAGGGGCACTTCTCAGTTAGAGGGGTGCCTACCCATGCACTTCATCAGGTACGATTGTAGGAGAACCCTATACAGCACTGCATCACATTTTCTCTACAGAAAATAAATATTTTTTCCTATGTGAAGTGCAATAGGGCAATTTTTGCCATTCTTGAGGGGACTTTGGCAACCTTTTTTTTGCCCATAGGTGCACAAGGGATTTGCTCCCCCCCTGAGCACACCAGTGAGAGGCAGAAGGGTATTTTATCAACTTCGTCAGCTGTCAACACCATCAGGATTTGTCTGATGGTGCTGACAAATGCCGCTAAAGTGTTATTTAGCTACATTATAAGTAGTTCATATTAATATCTCATTAAAATGATTTACTATGCATTTTTCTGCTATTTCTGTTATACAGCTCCAAGTTTGTCACCACCGTCTACACCTTCTCAACTCCATCAGATGTTTGTTTATTTTTCTCTTAGGAAAATGATATATTTTGTTCCCTCAAGGTTTCTTAATAAAATAATTGCATATGACCTTAACTGTAAACATTAGCATTGATAAAGCACTTTTACAAAAGATATAAAGTGATATAATTCACTTAAAACAGAGAAGAAAGAATCTGCCAAGAGTCAAAATATCTAGAATAGGTTCATTCAGAATATTTTTGAATGGTGGTGTTGACACAAAGCTAGTACTGATTCCACAAACATCTAAATTATTCCAAAAATATGGTAAGACAACCTAAGCTTCATTCAACAACAGTGTATAAATAAGTTTTAAAAATAATCAAGAAATATCTTGAAAAATCAAAACCGGTTTTTGAAGAACCATCCTTTTTAAGAGTGTACAAAGAAGAAACTTTGATAACAATCAGACTTTAAATATGACATTTTCTGCACAATTTCCGTTTATTTGCAGAATTACATACATGTATGTGGATGTGTATCTGTATACTGTGTGCATAAAAATGCATTCATATCAAACTAAAACATCATAAGGTTGATTTTAATTCTAGCTGCAATGATGTCATTGTTTGGTTATTTATTGTATTTTTGTTAACTGACGTGCCTTTAAGCAAGATTAGTGTATAATGCGTTATAAAAATGACAGGTTTTATATAGCCTGTTTGAACTGAATTAGTGTTTCCTGGGAAATGACTGTAATTTTAGTACTAATATTACCTGTGCAGTGTCAAGCCTGGCTGAAATAAATGTTCTGTAGTTTACTGACCCTGGACCTTCTTCCTATAGTTTGATCTCCCTCAGATAGTAGCTATGCTCAAAAAAAGCATCCATTCCTGGATTAAGTTATTGCAGTGTGCCATGTTGTTATTTTTAATAATAGAGTGTGGCACTGGGTTCATAATGCAAACATGAGCATCTTTTTTTGTTTTTTTGGGGAAGTTACTTTGTCATTTTTATAGATTATAATCACTAATCCAGCTCAGATGGGTGTTTGTACAACATTTGATTTCCTCAGTGTTTAAATACTCATATGAACTGCATGCTCACACCGGTGCTGGTATTTGAAACAGGAAAAGTGATGGTGTTAGTTGGCCCTATGCTGCTGAATGCCGTTGAGCTGCTTCTGAAAGGCCGAGATGAGTATCCTCAAGGCCAGATCCTGTTTGACAAGAAGTCAGATAAGAGTAGCATTTGCTCCCACATACCCTCCTACACCCCTTACACACACTCTCACACACATGCACAAAGATATCCACTCACAATGGCATCGTTCAATAGATCTGCAGCATTCTTCTCTTTAAACACACTTTTTTTCATTTGACTGATTGCACTTTTCCTTTTGGCTTGATGCTGGCAGCTATGGACAGAGATTTTTTGGCTCTCCCGTTGTAGCAGAGAGAGAACGAATGGGAGACGAACAATAACCTTTGCTTTACACTCTCAATTAATTGGACAACAGTCACTCGTGCATTGAGGTGTAGGGATTTGAAGAAAAATTGATTGAAGGAGTTGGATCTTTTCAGAGAGCTTTCAATATGTGACATACTGTCTAACAATAAAGGCTAGTGTAAATGAAAGGTGACGGAAAAGAATAGCAAGTCATCACTCCTGTTGCAGAAGAGAAAGTCTGATCTTTGTAGTCAAAAAAAGTCACATTTGGTCAGCTGATTTTTCTGGATTTTTTTTTAAATTCTGGAAATTAGTCTTTTTTTTGTTGTTTTTTGCTTTTTAGTAAAAATAGTACTTTTCATGAATAATTTTTTTATTCATTTTTGGGGAGAAGTGTTGCACGAAACATCTTGGTCGAATCAAGATTTATCTCCTCAGCTCATCCAGCATGACTGTACTTCATGTCAGCATGATTAAAAATAAATGCATGCATTCAAGGACAGCTGATTATTGCCTTACTGTACATGTACATCACTTAGCTTTAGTTGTCAGTAACTAATCACTATACTAGAAGATATTTTGTAATGTCCTTTGGCTTTGCTTACACTGCATAGTAACCGTGCCCAACTGATGCCCAGTTCTGTTAAAAAACAAAGTTAATTTCAGACAAAGTTTATTTGTCACATCCACAATCATGAGTCATACAACTGGCAGTGAAATGCTTTGATGACTGCTTGTTCACATTAGGAAAATAAGGGGGTGGAGGGGCGATACTCAAGATAAGATAAAGGACAATAACTATAATATACAATAATAGGGACGAGATGAAGAGATTCTTGTGCAAGACATGCACATTAGGTTCAAATATACAAATTTACGCATGTACATGGATGGTTAAATTGTAAACATAGCTGGTGGAGTGTAGTGTGTGTGTGTGCATGTGTGTGTGTTGGCATAGTCTGTGGTTTGTGTGCTTGTGTTATTGTCCAGAGTTCAGAGTCTGGGTGGCCTGCGGGAAGAAGCTCTTTCTCATCCTCAAAAGCGCTTCTCTGATGGTAGCGTAGAGAAGAGCCCATTGTTGCAATGGCTATGGTCCATCAGTACCTTTCTGCACAAAATATCATGGTTACACTAACAAAAACATGTCAAATCTGAACCAAACCTTTACCATAAGATGTTTATGTTGTAACACACAAAATACATTTTCTATGTGTGAAAAATAAGGCATAAACAAAACCTCAGAATTTTAGTAAAAATCCACCTCAGTTTAGTGAAATGCATTACAAAAGGAAGTACTTCTCTTCCCCAGTGCAAAGTAAAACTGCAGGACTTTGAAGTTGACATTGAGTTGTTTGAAAGTGATATGTAGTTGGTCGTTTTATATAGACTGCAAAGCAGTGTTTACTTTCAGAGATAGTTGCAGGAGAATGACCTATAATGGAAAATGGAAAATGTCCATTACTAATGCTGGAAAAACACTTGGTGCTTCAATAAAAGACTTTTTTGGCACTAAAGGTTGTTGGGCATTCAGTGGATTCTATACACCATCTGTACACCATGGACAAAGCATAGGCCAGTGAAAGCTCAGTTGTGTTTTTGTTGTGGCTCTATAGTGATGTATCTGTTTGTGTGCACGTGTATGCGTGCAGCTCGGTGTTTGAACGCTGTGTGTTCTCAGCTCTCAAGGTCTTTTTATTGTACTGCCTGTCATCGTGTGAGCTTATGGTTTGTAACATCCCTCTCATTGTTTTATGTGAGTTTTTCAAGCAAAACCTTGAGCACATTTGTCTGCATGGGCATGTGAATTTGTCTTTTCTTATTTTTTATGTTATTATCTCTTTGTGTGTCTACCTGGACAATATGTGTGGCTTTAAACATATGTGTTATATTTGACACAGCTGTGTGTGTGTGTGTGTGTGTGTGTGTGTGTGTGTTGTAGGCCTTCTCCTGGTGGCCGGAGGTGTTGGCAGAGCATGCTGAAATGTTCCTGTCCCTCTACACAGTAGATATGGACACTGCTCTGGCCGTTCAGCCCCAGGACTCCTGGGACAGTTTCCCTCTGTTTCAGCTGCTCAACAACTTCCTGCGTACTGACCGTAAGCCACCTCTAACATCATGATCTATCCTTCTTTACTCCTTTCTTTCTATATCTCTTTCCTCCTTTAATAATTGTCTTCCAATATGTGTCTTTCCTTATTCTTTGATCTTTATTTCCTGTCATCCAACAGTTTTCTTTCTTTTTTCTTTCCTTTCTTCCAATATTTTCTCTCTCTCTCTCTGTGTTTTTTGTTCCTCCTTTCCTTCCTTACATACTTCAGTTTCTTTCTTTAATCATTCCTTCCAACACCTGCCTTTCTTTTTTTTTCTTCTTTTTTTTCTTCCAACATTTTTTCTTTCTTCCTATCTTTCTTTTTCTTCCTTCATCCCTTCTTTACATACTTCAATTTATTTCTTTAATCCTTCCTTCCAACACATTTCTTTCTTTTTTCTTTCCTTTCTTCCAATATTGTTTTTCTCTCTCTCTTTTTCCTCCTTTTCTTCCTTCCGTACATAATTTCTTTTTTGTGATTTTTTTCCTCTCTTCTTTCTTCCTTGTTTCCTCCCTTCCTGACTTTATTACTTTTTTCTTTCTTTAATCCTTTATTCTTTTTCATCCATTTATTTTACTCTTTATTCTTCCCTTCCATCCCTTCCCCTTCATTCCCTCTGTCTTCTCCTGATGTGCACGTGATTATTCTCTATGCACTTCACTTTGCTCTGTGTCTTCTCATCCCTCTCCCTGACCCATCATCTTCTCTCCAGCTCTGTGTTAACTCTGAGCTAACGACCAAGTCTAAAGAGCTTTCAGCACAGTGTCAGCACACTCTCTCACTTAGACTGAAATTAACACCAGCAGTGTAACAGAGGAAGTGTTGTAAACATATTAATTAGATTCATATGGTGGTCTAAGAGAGGATCCATTATCTTATATGTCTGACCATTCACCAATTAATACCCACATTTTTCTGTGCAGATAACATCTTACTGTATATATTTAAGGCTCCTGAATTTTTTGTGAGCAAATGAGAGAACACAGAGACTACTGATGTTGTGAAATTACATTACATTATACAGAAGTTACCCGCAAAACAACAGAGTTTGCCATTCAGCATCTTTGAATCTGTGGGCTAAAGGGCTTCATTTATTGGCCCCAGCAGAGTTTTTCAGTGGTGGTGTTGGACATTATTGACATGCAATACACATTTCTAGAAATAGAGAGTCTTAATAGTGTTTTTGCTCATTTTATTGTATATGTTGGTGAACCAGATTCACTTGGTAATCTAATGATACATATTGTACTTTTGCACACTACTATCCTGCAATTTGTGTTAATTAATACTGGGACGGTTGTAGAAATTGACTGAATATGGCTCAAAAGCCCCATGTAGAATATTGTTCACTAGCTGCCACTGTAAGTTATGATCTTAAGCAGATCCTGGCACCATTACAGTATTCTGCCTGTTATTTACCAAAGTCGTGTCCTCTTCACTTCCTCCAGTTATGCAGGTGATACTTGTGCATTTGACTTGGAGCTTAATTCAGTTTTTTTTTATTGATTTTTTTTCCGTGGAAAACAAGAAGAACATGACTGTACTGTAAGACAATTTGCCTTGGAGCTTTGCAATATTAAAAAAAGTCAGATATGCTGTTGAGCTGCACACAATCACAAGTAGCACTCTTTAAAAGACTGTCTTTTTGTGCACACTTGTTTTGTATGAGGCTGAAGTAGATGCACATTGTTTTCTTCTCTAATTGCTTTCCTTTGCTCCACACTCAATTATTTAATCTGTCACAACACTTCTTTTATAGGGGCTTGAATATAATGAGAAAACCTTGTGTGCTGTGTAGAAATCAGAGAATATCTTTTTGTTTTTATTGTAAATTTGATGTATGCAGTTTCATTTTGTTGGATTGAATGTTGTTTGATCGCATAAATCAGTGAGAAAGTCCAGTTATTGCACTTATTTTATGGGTTATTGATGATGAATGTCAGTTTTTATTTTGTGAAAACAGTGCTGCAGTACTACATACAGGCTAACACTGTTTCTACGGTGTTTACTGCTTTTAGCATAGCTGCATAAATATCAAATGGTAATACATTTGTCTATATTTAAAGTGTATATGCTCATACTTCAGCCTCTGGTGATGAAACCTGTAAAATATCGAGCACTTGGGCTCAAAGGCTGCATCTTTCAGCTGTCACTAAATGCTCACATGAGTTTCATCATCTCCTCAAGATGTTAAATGGTTGTGAAACGTGCTCACACACCCACGAGAGTAAAAAGGCTAGTGTTAATGATGAAGGAACAGAGTGAGAGGGAATTATAACTAATGATGCCCAATGAGACTCTCTCTCTCTGACTCTCACTCTAACTCAGTCTCCATCCTTCTCACTTTCATTAAGATGAAATCCCTCTGGGATTTGTGGGAATGTGTTACCTTTACTCATCTGCTTCTTCTATCCCACGCACTACTACATGCTGCTTCTACCAACTTGATTTCATATATTATTAATTAATTAATTAATTATTTGTATGGTTAAAAAATTTCCTGGCCTTTACACACGTATTATGTTCTTTCTGAGGATTTATTATACTACACATGTGAAGCTGACAAACATATTTATGAATGTTCTCAGTGATGCGCATGCTCAGGCTGTGTTACACTTGAGCATTTTTAATTCTTTTCCAAATTTTTTCCTCGTCTAGCTCAGCTGTGCAATGGAACGTTCCACAGACACCTACAGGATCTCTATATGCCTCTGGTGGTGCGTTACATTGACCTAATGGAGTCATCCATCGCTCAGTCTGTCCATCGCGGCTTTGAACAAGAGACCTGGCAGTCAGTCAAGTAAGGCCTCCACTACCTTCATGTTTAAAGGCTGGCTCACATCAGATTAGCCTCGATCACAGCAGGCGATGTGGTTTTGCTATAAGTGGAGGATAATTTAAAATTCATTGCTTATGTTTGTTTGTGTTATGTTTCTAAGCTTTTCACTTGTTTCACTTAAGATGTAACCCTCTCTTGGGTACTGTATCCTTCCTCTTTGCTTCAAGCTCTGCAATGTTTCCTTCTTTGTATCAGCCATTCCTTCTTTTCTCTTTTCTGCCACTTTTTTCTCCTTTTTTTTCAATCTCTGGCAGGACTATTACCAACAATCTGCCAAGCGTGCCTTTGCCTAAAGTTCCCAACCTGCCCCTCAATCTTCCTCAGATGCCCAGCTTCTCCACCCCCTCCTGGATGGGACCACTATGTGATAACACGTGTGTATGGTCCAGCTGGGCACCATCCATACTTAACGGCAGTGCCATTTGCTTATTATAGATATAAAGAACGCTTCTGAGTTCCCAACCTATAGAAACACCCAACAGAAAATAAGAGTACAAAGTGATGAAATATGAAAACAGACCCGTCTTTTAAAGAACCCATATTTTAGACATGAGGGAGCATGTTCAATAATATCAGATTTTTAGCTAATTTGTTTTGGTTTTGTCATTTATAGCTAAATTAATCAGTGTAAATATTAATGGGACATGCCTGTCATACTTGTTAAGTGGAGTAACAAGAATTAGACCATGTGGTTTGCACATGTAAGCTGGCATGCGTGTGTCTGGGCAGTTGTCTGTGTTTTGCACTGGTATGCCTGTGCTATGTCCGCTCAAGCATTTCAGCTTGTGTGGAAATGACATGCTGCTTGTTATTGAGTCATCATTTATGCACAGCACATTCCTCACGTTTATGTTCAAAGCTAGATGCACTCTTTATGAGATTTGTTTAAGCATTGAACCATGCTGTCGTACTGTGTCAGTGTTTGACATTTCAGATATTACAGAGTTTAACGTGGTTTTGCTTTTTGAATTTCCAGCTTGCAAGGAATTAATTTGCCAGACATTTTGTGAGTACCAGACACCTAAGCTTTTCTATTCTTATGACCATCATGCAGGCTGTGAGGAATTCTCTGCTAATTTGCTTTCAGATTCATTAAATCAGCCATTCTCACTGTCTCATTGTTTTTAATGGAAAGAGTATAAAATGACCGGATATGTTACTGTTATTTATCATTTTTTTCTATTGCCTCGTGAGATCTATTGTGACTTGTATGTAATGGTGCCTAGAGACCACAGCCAGCCTGATTAATTGCCAAATCCTTGATGAGGGTTCCAGTTTGGAAAACCACTTACAGCATCATCTACCTCCTATGGAAATCAGCATCCTTTTCACCTCATCAGTGTCTTTCTTCTGCTGTGAATAGATGTCCCATATGCAACAAATGTACACATTACTCTCAAATAAAACAAACACGACAGAAATGCACATACGATTCAGAAGCTACTATAGCTGGCAGTGACTTGAAGCAGCCCTAGAAGTTGATGACTTATGCGAGAACATTCAGAAACGTCATCATATATATGATCTTGTTCTTTGTAAACAGTCTGGACTGTAAATGCACACCAGGTTTCAGGCCTGAAACAGTGTCTGTAGTGGGAGTAGTCCTGTGGGTGTGCATCCAGGGGGACTCTGTGGTTAGCTGGTTGTTAGAGGCAGTCAGAATGCCGTGTTCTCTCATGGGAGTCCCTCGCCTGGCGAGAAGCGAGTCCATTTGTTCATACTGCCTCTTCCCCCGCTCACGCAGGCTTGAGGGGGTGGCGCAGACCCCCAAGGGGGCCCTCGCGGACTGTACCGCCACTAATTAATCGAGTGGGAACTCATGCTCATCCTTTTTAATTGCACTGTGGACTTTGCCAAACTATTTTCCAGGACTGCCACTTGTGAAGGTAACAGTCTTTTAACAGCGAGAGGAGTGAGTGCCCTTTTTTTCTTCCTAGAGCATTTTGCGCTGTACACTTGAATGCTGCTTGTGTCAGCCTCTCGGTGTGCTGCCGTGTTAACTGTGGTTGACATGGTGGTGTCAGTCCATCTGTCTTCATCGCCAAGGCTCTTTTATATCTGGAAATCTAGTCGAAGTCTGCAGCAGCGGCATCGAGCTTTAGAGACAAAGCTCATGTGCTTTTCTTCTTTTGTCCACACACAACTAATTTTATTCAAACTGAAAGAGGCAGTAATAAAAAAGTGGTATGATATAGATAAAACAAGTAAATAAATCTTTTCTAAGCGTTTCATTTCATAGTCTCTCATGACCTTAGCAGTGAATCATTGCAAGGTTCATTGCACTGCAGTTCCATCTGAACATGATGTAAATGATAACAACAACATCAGCATGTAAAGAAAGATATTAAAGTGCCCTTCTTATATGATTTAACTACAGCCTTCTTTTCAATTAGTTGCTAAGTTACCTTGCTGTAAAAATTGCCTTAGATACCAATGCTATGTTCTAGATAAAACCCATTCCAAGCTCTCAAAATATTAATAACTGCAAGGCATTTCAATCCAGTTTTGTTTTTATTTTTTCATTTTTTGCAACTAGTGCTGTAAATCTTAGTGGTGCTGTCAGAGAGAAATTAAACTAGAGAACTACAATTCACGCTATATGTTTTATTGTAAATATAGTAAACAATTGGACATCACATCAAAAATACTAAAACCTGATGTGTTTTTCTCTCTGATAGTAATGGCTCAGCAACATCAGAGGACCTGTTCTGGAAGCTTGATGCTCTCCAAATATTTGTGATGGACTTGCACTGGCCAGATCCAGAGTTTGCCAGACATCTGGAGCAGAGGCTGAAGCTGATGGCCAGTGACATGATGGAGGCCTGTGTCAAAAGGTCAGGGTTTACATTAGACTTTGGTGCTAATATTTCATTAAACTTTAATATGAAAATGTATTCAGCATCATTATGTTGGTAACTCTAAATGACATCACCGGTGACTTGTTTCGTGAGTTTAATGAAACAGAATTTAGCAAATTAATATTTACAGTTTGTTTTAACAGTTTACAACAATTTGTATAGGCAGGTTCCCCACATTACACATAACTTTGACTTTTAAAATTAGACTGAGGTGGCAGCAGGTGGTCTGTCAGACTGTTTGTGAAGTAGATGATTATGTAAAATGATATATTTAATCAATAGCTCCTACAAGTGGGACTGTAGGGATGACTGCATCACCTATTTAGGCTCAAACCCTGTGCCAGTGTTTATCCAGAGAGATGTATTCTCTTCTGAGACAATGGCTCATGCTTCTCAAATTTAATAGAAGTGTTTATTTTCATAGATATAATAAGCCAAACAGAATTTAGTTAGATTAAAGCATGATCTGTTTGTTGTTGAAGTCTCCAGGCTTAACTCTTTTATGAGGTATCTGTTGAACCTGTGATCTCTTCATACACAGAACAAAATCAGCTTTTGACTGTAAGATGCAAAAGTCAAGTAAGTCCACCGACTTCAGGGTGCCCCTATCTGTCTGCACCATGTTCAACGTCCTTATGGATGCAAAGAAGCAGTGTTCAAAACTCTGTGTCCTCGACCAAGGCCAAGAGGTAAATATACCACATCCATGCTGGGGGTATCTGATTAAAGAAGCTCTTATGTACATTTATCATTATTAACATCTTCCCACAAAATGGGTTACATGTCAAGAGAGAAATGTGAAGAGAATTTTCTGCATTTTAGTCAGAATCGCCTTGATAAGAAGCTGTGTCACATAGAGATTGCTATGCATTCTGGTCAGGCAACCTATTTTGAAGTATTCACAGAAACTTAAAGGAATAGTTTTAGTACAAGGATTGTATGCTGTGATTTTGAAAAAAAAATCTTTGAAATGTAAAGGTTTCAGCACTTTTTTCCATGAAGATCATCACTTACTCGCTGGAAAAAGTGAATAACACAACTGGGGAAGAATTTCACATCACTTTCATAGCACATCATTGATCATAATACAGAAATGACTCGTCCAAGGTCAGTAAAGTGTATGTGAGAGTACAAATGTGAGATGATTGTTTGGTGCAGGTCACACATTTATTGCTCTGAATTAGCTGCGTAGAATCTGAAAGAAAGCACCAACTGGGCAACACGTTTTGTCTTTTTGCATTAGTGAAGCTTTGTTCTGCTTCCCCTACTTGACCATGAAAATGGCAATCAGCCAGTGTGCACAAAGGCAGGTGAAATTGTTGATTATAGTGGTACTGTAGCAAGAAGTTATGCTATCCCTGGCCTAGCTAATATGACTCCTTACTGCCAGGTGAATAACCACTGCTACATAAGAGCACATTTCTCTCCTAGCAAGTTATTTCTGCTTATTATACAAGGATTTATTGGTGTTGCTCATTTGCTTTGCATTTTGTTGTATAAACAGCTGAAAGAAAAGTAAGTGAAGTCTTTGGATATAACTGGATTTCTGCATTAATTACTAGTAACATGAAGACAGTTGTATTGTTCATGTCTTCTATGGACCGCACTGAGAAAGCATTAAGTGAACCCTTAAATTTACTCATCTTTAGATCAGAAATTACCTCCACATTTCAGTGTTTCAGTTCAGCAGTAATTCTGTTACCACTTACATCAAGGCATAGATTTGTTCTCGACATTGGTAGAGGACACAGGGACACAGCAACCCCTTTGCTACTCACCAACATCACCAAAAAATTTAATTAAAGGATGTAAACACTGTAAAATAAGATTTATTTCTTCATCTCATTCCGGCCCCCACCACCAAGGTTAGCTCAGTAGGTTTCTCTAGAATTGAGAACCAAACCTTCTTTACTTATTAAGCCTTTAATTTGCAGACATTTTTATCAATTTGAAGAATTTCTCTTTACTCTCCGAAGTGTGTATTATCTGTACCATCACTACATGTAGTCACACATAGTGTAAATATGAATAAAATTTGTTCCATGTTTGTAAATAAGAAAAAATTTACTTTATAAATAACAAATGATGTAGAAATAATAACACATGATAAAAGAGAATGTAAAGAAATAAACTGATTTTATTTAGTGTATTTGTAAATACATATAAGGTGAAAGAATTTGGTATTGGTATGCAAATTTCCATCCCAAAATATTGGTAAAGATGTTGTATCACCTAATATTTTTTTAGTTTGAGCTCAAATATTGCTGCACATACATTCTCTTTTATAAATGCT